>WEKY01038429.1:0-17913 GCA_013390045.1 Picathartes gymnocephalus
ATAATAATAATAATAAATGCTACCTTTTATTTATAAAATATTTTAAAATTAATATACTTTTTACTTCTTTCTCTTAAAAAAAATCCCATTAAAAGTGATTTATGTGATCACTAAGGTTGGTACTTATCCTAGGAGCCCATAATACATTTACAGATAGATAAAATTAATGTAGTCTTAGTGGTACTAGAGCCACTTTCTTTTTCCAAGAAGAAATCGGTGTTCCTAAAGTTAAGACATAGTAGGAAAATTATCTGAACTGCAACCGCTTTAAGAATGTGAGATGAATATGCAGATATATGTGTATGTGTATATATACGTGAAAAATATTCTAGAAAATGTAAAGATAACATGGCTGAAAAAAGTTTATCAAAACAGGCATTTTGGTTAGTGAAATGTTATCCCTTTCCCATCTGCAAGGCTGTGTGTGCTCCAAAAGTCATTACACGATAGCAGAAGCATGGGAAAAAGAAAGGTGGTAGAAAAGAACTTTGCCTTGCTCTTTCCTCAGATGTGAAACATATGTATGTTACTTCAGAAACTGTCTGCTTAACTGACTTCACACATGTTACAGAAATGGTTTAGAGACACACAGAGACTACTTAATGAGACAAGGTGCAAATAAGGTTGAACACTGCAACAGCACTGTCTGAGCAAGATGAACAGTCTGTTTGGTATGGTAAGTATGTAGTAAACTGTCATGCAACATCAAAACATGTAAATTCAGCTTTTCTGTGTTTCCCTGGAGCTTTTGGTATTGTATTTTAAAGGAAAGAAAATTTAAAATGTTACTCTCATGTAATCCTGCATTTATAAATATTTAGGAACTTCAAATATGGCATGCCCTCCAAAAAGTCTTCCTTTCTGATAGTGATTAATATTTGCTCTTTCTTTGGTATTTTTTTTCTGCCTGTTGTGCATCTTTTAGCATGCATTTACAGGTAGAAACTCCAGAACATTTGGTATGTTATCAAAGCAAATTTTTGAGTCTCATCCTTCAGCTTCAAACTATTTTTTATCAGTAACTTGTCCTAGATTTTTGGAATCATTGATCATGTTTTATGGGACGGTGTAGGATAATTTCATTCTGAAAATGTGAGACATAATTTTATATTCCTAAGACTTTGTGGAGGACTGCAAGAACCAACTCCTCAGTTGTGGTGATAGGAAAGGCCTCTCCTAGGGTACACTGCAGTTCTAAATATAACCCAGTTTTACCTCCCCGACTGGTTCTCTGTCTCCCTGCCCCTTTTCCCCCCCTTTCTCCCTTCCTTAGTTCCCCATTCATTCCTGCCCCCTATCCACTCCTTCCCTATCCCACCGCTGGCCCACATACCCTGGCCCCTCCTGTGTACCACCCCTGAGCCCTCAGATAAAACCCCAGTACCCTCCCAGGTCTTGGTTCTCTGTTCCTGGTCCCCTTCACGTGTGGCTGCAATAAACCCCATGGAACACCCTACATGAACCCTTCCTGTTTCTCTTCGTTGGAAGATTACAGAGCTCTCCAGTGTGTGTGTGTTCGTGGGGAAGCGTGCCCATGACGCCAAGCGGCTCCTGGCTGGAGGTGCTTCTAGAAGGTTGTGGCACCTTACCGACAGCCCCGCGACAAGACTTCATGACCACTGTTTTCATGCTGTTTCTAGCTTTTAATTTCTCAACTTTTTTTCTGAAATGCTTCAGTACATCAGGTTGAAAATGATGTCTTTAGTAAATATCTGAAAGAACCCAACAACATCTTTTACTCCATCATCATTTGCTAGTAATTTACTGTTTTTCAGCAGCAGATATTAGATAATGCTGTTGTGTTGGATGTCTTTAGAATCTATTCTTCTAGATAGCTATTTTTTTCCTTAATGATTAATAGTTTAAAGAATTCAGTGTCACAATTTAAGATTACCTTTATTCTGGTCATATAAATTGCAGAATAATTTCATATTTTTGTTAAAATAGGGATAGACTAAAAAAAAATATAGAGAAATGACAGGTCCATTAATGAGAGCTGCACCAGATCAGTGCCACTAAGGTCCTATTTTTTTTTCTAAAGAAAAGTGTTTTGTCTTGTGTTATACACCTGCACATACCTACTCATTCAGTTTCTTTCAACTGCTGTTTGAAGGTCCTTGCCAGAAAAAATACTAATGAAACTTAATTTTGTTCTCTAAGTGGCAAGATTAAGTAATCAAGGTCAAGTTTGTAAAATGCAAAATGGTAGCTTTAGAATTTTTACAAACAAATTATCATTTAAAGAGAAAAATGCTGTGTATGAGAACAATATTGTTGCAAATGAGAGGAAATAGCAAACCTGAAAGTACAAAACTGTTTCCTTTTGTGTATTCATTTATAGTATTCTAAAACAGCCGTGAAGTTACAGCCAGTTCCTGAACACAGAAGGAAAAAATTGTGTGACTAGTTTGTTAATCACTGATTGATTCAGGTTTGAAGGTACCTCTGCAGATTTTTTGGACAGAACTTTACTCATCTGTGAAGCAAAATTTTATATTAGAAATAAATACAGACCACTCAGTAGTCTTAAAGTATTATGTCTGTTACTTTACATTTTTGGAGGAGATGGTATTCTGCCAAATCTTATACCTGTTTAGTATACCTGTATTTCAAATAAACTAATACTGTAGAGAAATACCTTTTTGCATCATGAAGTAACTAGCAAACAGGGAGTAAGTAAAAAGGCGGAATTGGAGCTGTAACTCCATTTTTACTAACCAATAGTTGAAACTGCTTGCCTTTTCCCTTCAGAATTAGATCTCTGAGTCAAGGTACACCACCCACTAGGTATGATGGTCCATTTGTGGTTAGAAATATGAAAAGTCAGAATAAGATCTTGAAGGAAAACGAAATGCAGGTATGATTAACGATTGGTGTGAAAGTAAAAACATCTGTGCGTTGCAATTATCTATTGGTCAATTAACTTTTAAGAGACCTTGTAACTTGCTGTCTGGGGATCACTTTTCACATTATGTCTGACTTGTGCAAGCCTCTGTGAGGGAGTTGGCAAAAACTCCTCAGAGACTGTAGCAATAAATCTCACTTGAAGCATACTGACGTGAAGGCATCTCATTCCCAACACAATCTCGAGACGAACCCTTTTTATAATCTTTAAATTTACTCAGAAACTAACTAAAGGAAGAAACAATGAAGTAATGCAACCAGAATTGTATCCCTTGGTACACTCCCTTGCTCATTGCACAATGTTTGAGTACTTTAAGTGATTGGATTAAGCTATATGAATTCTCTCGCCTTTAATAAAGATGTTGGCAGAAAACTTTCTGTTGTCTTTTTAATGCATTTAGCAGTTCCCTACAGAATATATGTTTCAATGGAAGGAAAACACAGTTAATCTGAGAAGTAAAACAGTTCCCAGGGCACGGGTCACCATTATGCCCTCAGATATCATCCTATAGTGAAGAATTAGCTACCATAGGTCGCTCAAGCTTGTTTTCTAGCCATTGCTGATACCCCATAAGTGGCTATTTAATGGCTAATTAATTGAACATGCTGTATTGAAGCTTAAAAATGTATGGAATATTTAATACAGCAACAAGTAAACTAAGAAACATCAGGTCAGAAAAGGTCTTGTGAGGGTGAAAAAGGGCCTGCAAGTACTACACACACAGTGAAGTCTAAAAAGAAATGGTTTAAAAAATAATGTCATTTTTTACTGTATTTGTTTCCAAATGTTTTTAGCGGTCACTTACCCTACCATATTTTTATATCCTACTGTGCTAGGTTGGACTTCACTGGCTGCCAGATATCCACCCAGTGACTCTCTTACTCCCTTTCTGCAGTAGGACAAGAGGAGAAAATAAGATTTAAAAAGTCAGTCTTTGAGATAAAGATATGGAGATCAATTAGTGCTTCTACCATTGAGGGCAAAACAGTCTAGATCACATGGAAATTAATTTAATTTATTGACAATTAGATTTGTAAGACGACGGCACCCTCTCCTAGACTATTTTTTTCCTCCAGGCTTGTCTTCACCCTTTCATTTCTTACTCTCTGCCACCTTATCCTCCCCGAGGGGTGCAGGGTGGACAGAGAATTGGCATTGCATTCAGTTCACAACAATTCATCTCTCCTTCCTCAGGCTATAATCTTGTTCCCGTATAGGGCTCTTTATTCAGGATTAACCTGCTGCAACGTGGGTCCTTCACCTGCCGTGGTCCTTCAGTAATATCTGCTCCACTATGGATTCTTCATGAGAGTTATTTTTTTCAGGAAAGATCCACCTGCTCTGGTGTACTGACCTCCACGGGCTACAGCTGTCCCAGTGTGATCCTCACCATGGACTGCAGGGGACCCACTGCACTTGTGCCTGGAGCACCTCCACCCCCTCCTTCTTGTATGACCTTGGTGTGCACAGGATCATTTCTTGTGTTTGCTGTTTTCCTCCCCTCGTGCTTTCTGCTTCATGGCATTTTGCCTTTTTAAAAATATCTTACAGAATCACCACCAGCTTGGCTGCAGGGCTGAGCTGTCTTTGTCATGGCTCCCCCGTGTAGGTGGGTGGGACCAGCCACAACTGGCTACTTGCAGCCCTGCACTCTGCTCACACAGGAGTCCTGCTCCAAACCCTCTTCTAGTTATATTTAAAATAACCTTCCTTTTTTTTTTCGCACAGTGACTGAATATACCCTCATATCTAGTAATGAATTTAAAGCAAATGATGAAAGAATTGTTCATTAGGAATCTAAATTTTGTCTGGTGAATCTATATTAAGGACTGTTTATCCACAACTGAACACCTGGTCACCTGAGACATAAAATAGTTTGCGTTTCTGTTGGGGTGTTGTTTTCCCAGTTACTCAAAATATCTATTTGTCTCTTTCACTGTACTAATCTCACTAAAATTTTTTGTGTACAAGTGCTGCCCCTGATAGTAGCTGAGTTTCAGTAAGCACAGACACAAAGAGCTACAAACTTAAGACAAACAACAACAATGTTTAACAAGATAAAAAAGAATTTTAAAAATTTTGCCATGAACAAACTAAGTTATTTTTCATTACTCCTGTAAAACTCTGAACACTAATACTTATTTGATGACAGTTTTTCCATGATACTCTGACTGATACCTTTCTGACAGGTTAATTCACTCTCAGTTTATTTTTGTGTTGGTACTGGTATGCAAGACAAAATTCTTCATTCATTAGTAAAGCTATTCTTCGTGCATGAAATTTCAACTAGGTTAATTTAATGTCTGCCCAGAATAACATTGTGATGACACTGTTTCTCCAGATTGCTGCATTTAGGTAATTGTGTAGTCTAGAAGATTCTTCTATCTAGAAGATAGAAAATAGACACTATTTTACTGAAGTCAGTCCAGAAATTCTCACTCATGATTAGTCTATGCTTTTCTCTCTAAATAATTTGCCCTTATGAATAAGAACTATGATAGATGAAGATGTAACTCAATTCTTGTGGGAGAAAAGATTCACATATTCTTTCAGGGAAGCTGAATCAGGCTTTTACTATTATTATAAGTATATATGGTCTTTACTGATATTGCAAAGACAACCTCTTTACAAGTCGTCTGCCCACACCTCAGATTTATTCTATAGTCATCTGGTCTCTACATATCTAGTAGACCATCAAAATCTACTGAAAGGGACAAATGATAAGAAGGATTTCAAAAATAATTAATAAGCTTCATGTCTTTCTGAATTATATGTTTGGAGGGGAAACATCCAGGACAGATGAAACCATATGATCCTAGGGATATCCCAGACCATCTTCGGTCACACTCAAAATATAAAACATAAAACTGGGGGTAGAAGAAGGAAGGGGAAGGACATTTGCAGCCATAACATTTCTCTTCCTGGAGAAGAGGAGGCTCAGGGGTGACCTTATTGCTCTCTACACACACCTGAAAGGAGGATGTAGCCAGGTGGAGGTCAGTCTCTTCTCCCAGGAAACAAGAAATAGGACAAGAGGACAGTCTTAAGCTGCACCAAGGGAGGTTAAAGTTGGACATTAGGAAGAATTTTTCTGTGGACACGGTGGTGTTCAGTCATAGGTTGGACTTCATTCTGTGATTCTGTGATTCCCAAGTAATCCTGCCTTCCTGGGAATGCCTGGATCCGTGCCTGACCACAGGAAGGGGTGAATTAATTCCTTTACTTGCACTCACAGCTTTTGTTATACTGGTTAATCTGTCTTTACCCACAAGTTCTTACACTGTTACCCCTCCGATTGTCTCTCGCATCCCACTCATGTTTCCAGGTTGTTTACAATAAATACTTTATCTTTGCCAGTTCTGTCAGGCAACTAATTTACATGGTAGTTCCAGATTGAACTGCATAGTTTTAAACATGAACTTTGTCTCCCATCTAAAGAGATTTATTATTCTCATCAAGAACACCATTTGTGAGCAAGGAAAGTTGAGTTGTGCTTTGGAACAAAAGATAAACATTTATTCTAACCATTTATTTCCTTGATGTCCTGTTGTAAGGCTCAGCATACTTTATGATATATCTTTTAACAGTTTGTTCCTTTGCAAAGATATATTTCTCTACTAATTCTTCTATCTATAAATAGGTAGTTTCAAAGTATAGATAGGAGGTTTGAATTACATTAGACTGTAAAATACAGTGGTTTTACTCCTGGAAGGAAAAAATACAATAGTTTAGTAAGAAGAAGTGAATAGATTTTTATTTCCTATAAATAATGCTATGCATCACCTTTTCCACTGATTGCTAATTTTTTCTTTTAAATTACATTTCTCCCAATCACACAATATTAACATATAAATGTTAATTAACCTGCAGAGGGTTACATACCCTAGATTTTGTTTGTAACAAATACATACAACATTTTAAAACAGACTAGAAAGTGAAAGAACTTAAACATATCAACCCAGTTGTGAGTTTATTTTTAAAATCATAAGTTGTTCTTTGGAAGTATAAATATATGGTTAAAGTCTGTAACAGAATTCTGAGGATTTGCTCCTCTATTTCTCATGTTTTCAAAGTTTGTCTTTTTCTTTACCTTTACAACACATGAACATATTTAATTTAAGTTTCACAAATAGTGGTTATTTTGATGCCTGGCCAAAACCATTTTACTGGAAATATATTGCTTTCTTAACAATATGTATGATTTAAATTATAAAAAAGGTCAAATTAACAAATAGCTTTGATACACAGTAATTGCACAGTCATATTTCATGCCTTAAAACAGTAGCTAGCAAGGCAGTTAGCAAGTGCTTTGTGCTGTGCTTCAGCAGAGGAGGATAATCTACTAACAGGTTAGTACTGTCTTGGTTTAACTCCACCTGGTAATTAAGCAACACACAGCCACTTGCTCAACCCACCCTCAGAGGAATGGGAGAAGAGGATTGAGAGAACAAAAGTGGGAAATTCTATGGGTTAAGACAAGGAATGTTTAAAAATTAAAATATAATAAAAACAACAACAACAATAGTAATAATATTGTCATGAAAAGGAAAATAGCAAAGAGAGAAAAATGTAACCCAAGAAATGTTACCTGAAAGGAGGTCATAGCAAATTAGGGGTCGGCCTCTTCTCCCAGGCAACTAGTAACGAGAGAAAAGAAAATGGCCTCAAGCTGCTCCAGGAGAGGTTTAGGTTGGACATCAGAAAGAATTTCTTCATGGAAAGGGTTGTCAAATGTTGGAATGGACTGCTCAGGGAGGTGGCAGAGTCACCATCCCTGGAGGTGTTCAAGAAATGGCTGGCTGTGGCACTTAATGCCATGGCTAGCAAGGTGGTGATCAGTCAAAGGTTGGACTCAATGATCTTGGAAAATACCTATTTTCCAACCTATATCATTCTATGATTCCGTGTTTCTAAGTGATGCAAATGAAAACAATTTCTCATCATCAACTGATCAATGCCTAGGCAGTCTCCAAACCTCCAAATCTGTGTGCTGACCATGATGCCATGTTATAGACTATCCCTTTGGTCAGCTGGGGTCAACTGTCCTGGCTGCATCCTCTCCCAACATCTCATACACTCCCAGCCTACTCGCTGTGGGGTAAGGTGAGAATCAGAAACAGTCTTGACTCTGAGCACTGCTCAGCAATAATGAAAACCTCTCTGAATTACCAACACTGTCTCCAGCACAATCCGGTACCTAGCACAATACTCTAACATGAGGAAATTTAACTCTATCCCAGAAAAATTCAGCTCAAGTACTCATCAAAAATCTCTTCCATTGGTATGTATACATGCTGACAGTGATCAGAAGACTTCTTTGTCTTGTTCCTGGATCTCTTGAATTCCCTTCATCCATTACTAGAAAGGTTTTCATACATTCTTTTCTGACTTTTCAATTTTGCAGTCTATTTTTTCTTGAAGATCTGACCAAAAGCATATCTAGTGCTCCTGCAACAGCTCGACAGTATTCAAGGGCAGAATCCCTTCTGTTCTTACCTCCTTGCAATCCTCCACTGTTTAGATAGCTGAGAATTGCATAAAGTCATTTCACTGCAGGACCACACAGAGCAATCACATCTGTTTGTCATAACCACACAAGATGCAAGTACATTCTTACTGGGTAAAGGTCCATCTAGCAGGGCATTTGCATTTGGTAATGGCCAAAAGTGCATATCTAGACAAGAATTTAAGAATAGAGCAAGCACATATGAAAATTCCCTTGAAAACTCCCCCAGCTTTTGATCTATTTCAGTTGAGGCTTTCTTGTCTGAGACTTGATTTCTGTGTATTTAGTAACCTTCAAAAATTTGCTCAGCTTCTCCTCCATCAGAGCCAGGCCTATTAGCACTGAGGTCCACAGGTCAGTCCCCTGACTTCTCACTTCCTTTGACTTTTTGTGAGTCCACCTTTCGATTATCTTTCATACCTCTTTTATCCACTGCCAATACTGGAAAAGAGAAACAATAATCATTACCCACCCAATCTCCTCAGGACATGTTTTTGGCAGACGTCTTGTATAGTACTTCTCATTTATCCTTTTTTTTTTTTTTACAGAGGGGGGTTTACTTTTTGGTGTCTAATACACAAGCCAATACACCCTTGCTGCCCTTGACTGATAACTTTTCCTTTACAACATGTCACTTTTGAGATGTGATTATAGATAGGATTAACATAGAAAACTTGATGTTTTCTCCAATATTAGCAAAGGAATGCAATATTTACTATTTTTTTAAACTACAGTTATATACTAAAATGGTGCTTTTGCAAAGCTAACTACTTTAATTCCAATAGTTCACTCATAGTAATAATGGCAAGCTTGGATCCATGACTTGCTGTCTTAGTTCAAGATTTTTTTTTTCCCCATGTACATCAGTTGGAACATCTCCCCTAAGTGTTGCATACTATTTAATTGTTTGATTGGTGTGAGGCACTTTTGCATTTCTTTACGGTCAGTCCAACCGTTATTGCCTTAGATGAGGCTTTATAACCTATTCCAATGGCACTCTTTTGAAAAGAGAATTTCTAGTCTGGAGGTCTGTCCTGTATTCTATGTCCTTGTATTGTATTTCTTTTCGTTTGGTTTTATTGAAGGAGAGCTTGTAAAAAGCTTGCACCTGATTTTAATGATGCCAAATACATTATCTGAAAGTCAAAGTAAAATAGTTATATATTTTAAGAATACCACAGCACATGGAATACAATAATGTACAAAAGCCTATAGAATTAAACCCATTCATATAACCTGACTCACTATTTTACCTTGTACAATATTGGATTCTTCTTTACATCTTTGTTAAGAATTATTTTTAAGTCTGGCTTGCTATTTATGTCTTTTTGTTCTTCTTTTTTCCAGAGCATTGAGGAACATTTTCCTTGATACTGTCTTGATTAAAGATCCTTGTAAAGCATTCATAATGGTGACCTAATGAAATTTCTTTTATCATTGGTAATTCAGAGCAATTTTACGCATTGGCCATAGAAACACAGAATTATAGAATCTTTAAGTTTGGAAAAGACCTTTCAGATTATGAAGTCTAACATCAACCTAGCACCCCTAAGCCATGTCTTCATGTGCCATATACATGTGTTTTTTGAACACTTCCAGAGATACTGACTCCACCACTTTCCTAGGCACCCTGTTACAATACTTTACAACCCTTTCTATGAAGAAATGTTTCTTTTTATTTAATTTCAGGTGGGTCAAGCAGGACCTGTGTTTCATAAATGCACTCTGGCTGGGCCCGATCCCCTGGTTTCCTGCATGTGCCCGTGGCAGCGCTCAAGATGACCAGCTCCATGACCTTTCCCAACACCAGGGTAAGGCTAACAGGCCTGTCGTTTCCTGGATTCTCCTTAGAAACCTTCTGAAGATGGACCTTATTTTGGGGATGAGATCAAATGCAAAGAAAGTTCTAAATTTAAAAAATAAATATGTCAGCAATGGAAAAAAACCCCACAGTGATGCAGTGCTATAGTTTTGAGCTATCCTGGTGTTGTTTTTTGTCTCCTTTTCCCATGTGAGCTCCCTTCTATTTTAATTTCATTACAGATAATCCACTGCCTTCTGATTGGTCCCTAGGGCCTCTGCTAAATTTTTAACACACAAAGCATGTCAAGCATTCCATGCATGTGATTGTTTTCAATCACAGTAAGTCACACACACACATACAGTGGATTTTCCACCAAAATAGTTTTCCCACAGCACCTTTAATCACATGCATAGATTAGCAGAGCCTCTAGGGTCAATATTTTCTTGTTCTAATCCTGGTTAAGATGCCAGGTGTTTGGCACCATTCCCACAGCCTTATATTCGCTAACTCCGGTCAAATGGTACCTCTCCAGGTAAACCAGGACTGCTGGTAAACAAGGCGGGCAGAAGCATTCCTGTTGGTGCTGGAAGTGACCAGCCTCAAACTTCCATCTTTGGGGGTTTTGCTTACTTGGAGAGCAAGGGTAGACACTGTCTGCTTCTTCACCTACTTATGTATACAGAGATTTCCTTACATTCAGCAGAGTTAAAACAATTATGTAGTGAATTGTCAAGGAAAAGGGATCTTCACTCTATCTCAGTTTAATATCCTCATCATATAGGAATGAGCCTGTGTTAAATTTCTACCTACATACCTTTTTTATCTTCTTCAACATGCTTTTTATTCTGTTGTGTGACCACTAGTATTATCAAAAGGGAAGAGGAGACCAGCGGATATTTTCATAAGCTTAGGTCATGTCAGAGGTTAAAAAAGTACTAATATTTACAATCAATTATTTATAGTTGATCAATAAATTATATAATAACTGCTCATTCTTTCAGTAAAATGTCTCTCCTTTTCTCTGTATAAATTACTATACTGTATTCTTTTCTCAAGGTTTTGCATCATTCCAGACTAGCAAGAGCAAAAGGCAGTTTCATTTGTTGCTCTATATATCTTGACAGAATTCACAAATTATTTTAAAAAATGAAACTTGACTTGGTGTCAAGCTTGAGAAATATTAGTTTCCCTAACCACTTTACCTCCATTTTGGAAGATGAATATATATAAGGCTGCAATTTTTAAAATTCAACAGCAATGCCTATTCTTTTTCACAACATCTATTTACATCACCTTGAATAACAAGCTGCTCTACAATGTGTTTTTTTCACATTCTTCCTTGTCACTTGCTTAGTAAAATTCTAAATGATCACAAGCTTTCAAAATGTCTAACAGAGGGGAAGGAGTTCTCATACTAAACATGATAGCTCAGGTCACTGCATTCTTGTGTGTTATTACTAGAAAGTCAACATGTATGGCCATCTGTATCCCACAGACCAACCCACATATTGTGTGTGAACGGGCCAAGAATAAACTTTGTGCATTTCATTAATCTGCAACATTGTAGTTTTAATGCTGAAATCACTTACCAAACCATTAGTCTCAAAAAGAGAATGCATAACAAGTTAGGCTTAAATAATCTTTCTAGATAAGAAAAAGTGCTCAATGCAGACAGGAATAGAGAAGCAGCAGAGCACTACAGAAGAGGTCAGCATTCAGTTCAGAGTTCTACGAGATGAAGTTTGTGTCAAAGGTGTGCAAACACATGAAGGCAGCACCAATTTTTGTTATTGTTGATGTGTCTTCAGAGACACATCATAAAACTGTACCCAGAGAGCTCTATATTCAAAGAAAATTCTAGGCCAGATTTGTAACCAAACACCATAACTTGCTGATTGGTCAGTAAATGGAGTTCTGACACTAGAAAATGGCAGCAGGTATCAACTTGGACTGCCAAGGACCATTGTCTGGCCTGAGCTGAACTTCTGTGATAGTCACAGATGAGCAAGGTCAGATAAAGTTGGCAGTCACCATAGGACAGGCAGTCACCCATGATATCCCCTGGAGCTGGGCAAGGTAGCACCAGAAGCAGGGCTGGGAGCCCGTAAGAAGGAAGCAAGGCATGGTAAAACATGGGGCACTGAAAAAAGGGCAAAACTGAGGAGGAACCATGAACTTTGTACATTTCCTGACAAGAACTCTGGGAAGATCCTTCCCACTCCAGCTATGTACTGTGTTTCTTTTTGTCCACAAGGTACTTTTAGAACTAACAAAATGTTCAGTTTGAGCAATTCTACAACTTTACCTATTGCACTTGCAACAAGCTTGGTTTCTTCCACTAAATTTTTAAGGTCTAACCTGTTTCTACCTTTCTCAAATAATTTCCGTATTGGAATCTAGTTTGTATCTTGGGGATGGGATATAGAAAATTTCACTGAGATTTTTTTCTTAAATTACAACTTAGTTGCCTGAAGTTAGATTTTTGAAATCAAGTGTGTTCTCCTAAGGAAAAGTTTTTTTTTTCCCCAAGATAGGAAGTACATAAGTCACTAGTGTTGATGCACATGGAATGGAAGGCAGAAGTTTTCAAACCAGAAACCTGGTGAGGTTTTTGATATAATGTTGATGTCATAAAAAAGGACTAGTATTTATATTTTAATTTGGAGACCCAGGATCTGGGGAACAGTGTGCATATCAAAGACCATTGAACTTCTCGATTTACAAGACATGCAATTAAACATTAGGGACTTGATTCCCTTACCTGATTGGAAACATTTATCCTGCTTGGAGATGACCCTGTTATCCCTCTTAATCTCTGAAATTGTCTGAAGTTCCCATATTTGAGCCCCATGCCACTTTTTCAGATATATAGGTGAACTCAAATAGCATGGAAATATTCCTTTAGACAATTGAATGGATCCTTGACTGAATCATCAGCTGTGACAAATCTTGTTGAAGTTTGATCTATTGCAGTTTTACAATTTAATCTTCACTTTTTACTTCAGGCAGATGGACAAGACAGAATCATAAGAGTTGGAAAAGGCCTCCAAGATCATCAAGTACAATCTTTGACTTAATACCACCATGCCCACTAAATCATACCATGACACACTTTGTAGCAGTTTGGCCATTTCACCTTTGTTATTTAGTTCCTTTCCAACAGAACTGGAGAACTTTTGGCTTCCAAGGTATCCAAGAGCCAGAGGTTCTCTTTTGCTAATGGAGTAAATTATTATATCCTCATTACCTCTCCTCTTCCCATAACTAACAATGTCCCCTCCAACTGAGCCACCTTATTCCCCATATCCGCTAATGGCATGAATAAAATAGATGTGATCTGCCAAAGAGGTAACACAAAAATGGAGAAGAAGAAAGGGAAGAGAGCACATCCCTATTCCTACTTCTATAATCCATGAGGAAAGCAAGTAGAAAGAAAGAGAGGCATTACCTTTCCCTATCCAATATGATTATTTTTCTTCATTCATTTAATTCTGCCTTTTCTGTTCCTTTCAAAAGTGTGACCCGGAAAGAGGATATCCCTGGTTTAGCCAGGTGAGATAATCTGTTTTCTGCAGGCATTGGTAATATTTGGTGCTACCAACATTGAGCATTAACTTGTATTTATACAGGAACCTAAGCACTACAGTACTACCACATAAATAAGCATAGTGGAAGATACTAAACTTGTGATTATATGGAAATGTGTAAATAAACATATCCTTGTTTCCTATTATTTATAGGAAAAATATGAGCCAATTTTGTCGCAGGAGATACAGTGCTAAAATTTGGAGTTGCAATTTAATATTACTTTAAAAATTGGATAATGATAGGACTTTTTCCGAATAAGAGAGATACAACAATCAATATATATCGTTGGTCTGGGGTTTTATATCAGCATTTGTGTACATATAGTACAATGATAAACAATTAATTAAACCACAATGTTTTCCATAACAATCCATTATGTTCCGTGTTAGCTCTTCCAGAATTATTAAACTAGTTGTTCTTAATGTATAGATGTTCTGAAACTATTGCATGAAATGAGACTTTTCTTTTATCCTTTTCAATCCTTTTTCCCTTTTTTTTTAAGGAAAATTGAGTTCTCCAGAAAACTAGTAGAACATTGATTAGTTGCTCTGGAGACTGAAATCCTGTAATTATCTTCAGAGGTGAAAGAGCTTCTGTGCATTCCCTGTGATAGCAGGAGGCAGCATTGTAACAGCAGGACATTGTGCAGAGCCAGGAAGAGAAATCACTGGAAAAGCTGGATGCCTAGCTAAAGACATGGTAACTAAAAGAGCAGGTTAAATATCATTAGTTCATTAGCAAGTGAAGTTTGGATATGTGGGATGCATACAAATACCTGATATTTCATAGGCTTCACTTTCTGAGTAATGTTTTATTTTGCTAAACAAGTAGGAAAGAGAAAATTAATGAAGATATGCAAGTAGTTCTACTAACGCCTTGGTTTTAATGCACTATCTTATTCTATATTAATAGTTTATGTCTCTAGGCAATTCTAATTTGATTAACATGGTTTTGCCACTAACAAATTTTGTCAATACCCAAACCTATTACTCTGCACTGTAAGTACTGATTTCCTATAAAGATGGCTTCCTTAGGTCTGTCTTTGATTTGTAAGCAAAGAAAATGGAGAAACAAGAAAGTCAGAAAACATTTCAGGAATTTTGACAGCAGTTTTAAAGGTTAAGAGATTTTATATTTAGAGGTGAAATCTAATGCAGAACTCTTTCTAGTGTTCCTTACTCTTTTTTATATAGTACTTATTTCTATTTACTGGCTTTCACTGAAGTAACTGTTGTTCTCTGAAGTCAGTAATTATTTGAGACTAGCAGAATTTGCCTAAAACTAAGATGCCTATGTCATTTGTGTTTAATTTTCAGAATAGTAACAAAATTACAGTTATAAATTTTCTTTGAATATAAGCATTGGGATTTAAAAATATCTCATGAAGCATCTTCTTTGTGTTTTAATAGTGTTTTTATATAATCTAGGTAATGTTATTTTAATTCCATTTTCCTCTCTCTGACCTTGGGCTGCAGACATTCTTCAACACTTAGATTGGATGTAGGCAAAGAGACATTTTCCTCCCCCCAGATTATCTTTCCTCCCCCTAGTTTATTTTCTGCATCTTCCAGAATAAGTGAGAGGCAGGCAGAACAGAGAATATGTACATCACATTTAGTAATTCTCTATAACATACTATATTTAGAGCCCAACCAATCAAACCAAAAAAAACCTCCATACTTACACGTTCTGCTAATTTTAGCTGTACAGAGCCTATACTTTTTCTACAAAAGACAGAGCAGTAAACTTGCGGCTATAAGGTGTGATTTACAAAAATGTAAACATTACATATGATTGCTTTATATTTATTGACACTAGTACCAGCTACCATTATTTCCTAAAAAGCTTTCTCTTTTTCTGAAATGACTTTGTTTATTGTTCATAAACTCTTTCTATTTTCATCATTGAAACAATATGACTGTTTCATACAGGGGCTTCATAAGACCTCCCAGAGCTATATGACTTACCAGCTATGCCTAAGGTTCAAAAAGCCCATAAAGGTTACATTTAAAGAGTGAAAGCATTCCAGAGGTTACACTATGATTCAGCCAATTGTCCTTATCATGAAGAAGACTACACTGGATTATTTGTTTAGGCTTATTCAATTTAGTCACAGTACTGCTTATTTTAAACTTTTTTTCAGTGCGTAGAACAGAGTAGAATTTAAACACACTTTTTCCTTGAAGGACTTGGAATGTTGAAGATATTGTTTGACCATCTTGATGGCTAAATTTGCCTTTATTTCATAAAAATTAAATAGCCTTTAAATCAGATAAATTCAACTTCTCAATAAACTAATGGTGCTAGTTGAACCATTGCTTGAGTAAAACATTGGAAACATATACATCACCTTTTGGTCTTAAAAGAAAATTATTTGCTGAACACAGAGGTGTTGAACTTCTCCAAGCAAGAAAGCCAAGTAAGATTCATGAGAAGGGTGAACAACACTTCCCGTAAACATCAAATATGTGATTTAAGAATAAACCCTCTCAAATTTCCTGGAGGATTTTCAGGCAGTGCATCAAATTCCTAGTAGATTGTCAGGAGAATGGATGGTAGTAGCAGAAACATCATTCAATATGTATTCAGCAATGGAGTGTCTGTCCTTAGAGCTGTTGTTCTTTGTGGTACTGCTTGTTGTGTTTGAGAGAAAATGTTGATGAATGTTTTGCCTGGCTCTAGAAATGCCCTGCAGAAGCTTCATATGTGGGTTTTCAACATACCTATTTTTGTTTTTCACATCAATACCCACATATTTCCCAAAAGTATGGATAGGATCCTGCACTTATGAGTAGTCCTCTACAATACTATTTTGATTCAGCAAAGTCATCTAATTTTGCACAGGTTTACAGATACCAGTCTGCATAAAAATCTATGTGTAAACTGGGAAAAAAATGTAGATGAGAATAAAATGATACAGTAGGCCCATTAATAGATGAGATCACTGAGAATTGTGGAATTATTGACTTACTTTGAAAAACAGTCTCTAAAGTAAACAAATTAAGTGAAGAAGTGGAGGGAGAGAAATGTCTAAGCATGGAACAATAATGCAAATTAAATACAAAGATGGGAGGATGACTCTAGTAATTGCTGATCAGACCTGCATGATAGCCAAAGACAGTAGAAGTATTCCACTCATAAAATCGAATTGGATTAAATACTACTATTAATAGTAGCCATGACATTAATAGAGCCTTGTATACATACAGTCATAAACAAGTGACCTTTTGCAATAATGGGGTAATGGACGTAATCTTAAATCATTTTGTGCATATTGATTAAAGTACTTCACAGAATCGTTTTGGAAAATTTTCCCATACAAAAACGCTCCACATCCAAATCTAAGTTACCTGTATGCACTAGGAATTGCTGTGAAGATAATTTGTTACTCAAACTATCTTCTCTGAGAACATGAGCCAATTTATTTTAACATAAGGAATTCAGCTAAATGGCAGCAATTAAGGATCATGTTGCACCTTTTACTCCTATAGTCCATCCAAGTAAGAAAAGGTGAATTGTTAGGTAAAGCCTGTGTTTTGTATTTTGATAAGATCTGTGAAAAGTTTTGTAATTACAACGTTTAGCTTTTGTATTTTGTATACACACCTCATCTTTTATATATATCACAGAATCCAAGACTTTTCTTATCTTTTCATTTCAACTTTATTTTCTCAGTTTTTTTACTTTCACTACCTTTTTTTTTTCCCTGAAATTTCTTCTTTTGGAAGTAATAGTCCCTGAGAGACTGGGATTTCTGTGAAACTCTGAAAATGTTTAGACAAAATCTTATTATTAAAATGTATTTATTTTATAAGTATACCTAAATATTTCATATTTGTGCACATTATGATCATCATAATAAAACATTTTAGTGTTTAGCAAAGTATACAAAAGTACAAGAAAATAAAATGTTCTAAATGCACGTAATAGAAACACTTCCTAATGTGTGCACAAGAGAAATGTTGATGAAATGTTATCAATATTTAAAGAAAGAATGAGAACCTAATCTTCAAGAGGAAATTTGAGGCTGGAAATTCCAAGGCAGTGGCAGAGCTGTCCTGACAGGACACGTGACCCTGAGCTTGGAGAGGGAAAGTGCATTTATTTCCC
>WEKY01038429.1:17941-30381 GCA_013390045.1 Picathartes gymnocephalus
TTCCCATTTTTTTTTTTTTTTTTCCCCCTAAGAGAGACTAGAGGAGATCAGATGTTGAAGATGTTGAAGTCAGGAATCCCAGCACACATTACTATGGTCACTTTTTTTTTTACAGCTTTGGTCTTTTTTGACCTAACGATGTCTTCTATTTTTGATAGAAATGAAGTTTCCAGCTTTTCCAAAATAAATTACAGGAGACGTTACAAGTCAGATCTAAGTAGTGTTCTCAGTTATATTTCACAGAAGCATAGAATCACAGCACATCCTGAGTTAGAAGGGGCCCATCAGGATGATTGAATCCAACTCCCAGCCCAGCAGAGCACCATCCCCAAGAGACACACCTTGTGCCTGAGAGCTCTGTCAGGCTTGGTGCTGTAACCCCTTCCCTGGGGAGCTGTTCCAGTGCCCAACCACCCTCTGGGTGAAGAACCTTCTCCTTGTGTCCACCCTAAACCTCCTCTGACTCAGCTTCATGCCGTTGCCCCAAGTCCTGTCATTGTTCACAAGACTGAAGACATTTGTGAAACTCTGAGTTCAGTTTGGAAAGGAAAATCAAGAAGTGAAGGATTGCACTGCAAATGGAAGGTTTGGCTTCAGTGTTTTTCTCATCCAGGTTGGCAGATATGGTGTCTTTCTCCCTGGAAATTATCAGTGTTCAGTAATAAGTCCAACTTGAATTTTTCAGGTACCTAACAAATTATTTCCTCTACGGAGTCTCCTTTCCCATCCATTAGTCAACTATTCTATCAAAATAGGTGGGAAATTTATATCTGCGGCATCAGTACTTTTCTAAGAAATTGAAATGGATTTGAAATTTCCAAAGATTAAAAAATCAGAAGTGAAAACTGAATGTGAAGTTCCTCAAATAACACATATATATACACACACACACCATATATGTATAAACTGTGGTTTCTGTAAGAATCCTGAATTAAAGGTGATTTTTTTGCCAATTAATGCATTCAGTATGCATATATACTTTATTTTATTTAAATTTATTAATTAATAAATTTGGAAAAGCAAAAGGGGAAAGCAATATATTCATCAAGATGTTCACATCAAATGTAAAAAAAAATAGATTTATCTCAGCACAAAAGCTCTTCAAATCATGTAATTATTGTATAATATAACCAGTGCATCTGAATACTTGTGAGTCTCCAGAGAGCCTAAAATTAACTTTGAGAGCTGATCATGCCTCACAATCCTAGTAGGTGATATTATCGGAATTACCTGATCCTGTTCAGAACTTCGTCAGCAGCTCCCAGATAACTGACTGTAAGGATGTGGCAAAGGTAGGAAATTTACCAATTAACCAAGAAGCTCTAGTATGGCTGTTGACCTCTCTTAGATGGGAGGTTTCTGATTACACAGAGAGCAAAGGGAATCACCAATGACTTGCAGTTTCTCGTACCTGAGGATTTACCAGGCTGCTATTGCTGTATTTTCTGCTACTCTCCTAGAGTGAATAGCTGTTGTAAAATAAAATTTTAGAGGTTTTAGCGTTGGAAGGCCCTAATCAGACCTTCAGTTCTCAGGCTCTGGGGCTAGACTTGTCTTTTTTGCCAAAGAAAACCAGGGGTTTCAAAGTATCACATAAGACAGAGGGAACATACATCTTAGAGTCATCAATTTGTTTAGGTTTGTTGCTTTTGTTTTGTTTTGTATTTTTGCCAATTATCACCATCAGGTACAATATACAAACAAAGAGAACTTTTGGGAAAATATTATCACTGTTCATTATAACCACTTTCTATAGCATGTTCTGACCAGATATAATTTTATCCAGAGTCTAAAAAGGTTAAATGGAAGAGTAAGTTTTCATTTTCCTATTTCACTTTTCATTGAATCCAAATTCAAGGATTCAAGTCATTTTTGAAAGGGAAATGGTTGAAGTATTGGCTAAATCTAAAGTAGTAGTCATTGGAAAAAAAATCAATATGATCCAGTATAATACTAGTAGAATTATTTAATTAGATCTAAATTCATGTCAACAAAAAGAAAGGGAAAACTTGCATAATTTTTATTTCTCCATCCGCAATTAAGGCTGTTAACATGAATTTGTGAAATGTTTATGAATTCTATGATTTGTCCTATTTTTTTATTATATCTTAATTTATAAACTTAATTTTTCATCTTTAACTTTACCTCTTACTTCTTAAAATAACTGTCAGAAGAATTTCATTCCAAACAGCAAAAAACAGGTTAGGTTTTATGAACATGAATTTACTTTAAAAGATAGAGGAGATGAATAAAATAACCTAAAAATCTTCAAGACCTTTTTTATCATATTGCTGAATTATAATGAATTGTTTGTAGAGTCTAAGAGAGTTACAGACTGAACAGTGAAAAAGGTATAAAACTTGATTATATTCCTAAATAATTCAGGCTTCACCTTGAAGGATATTTTTTATAACAAAAACTACTTCTTATGGTTGGATTATTCAAGACAATCTTAATTGAATATAGACAAAAAATAGATTGTATAATATTTTCACCTGCCATTTCCTTGAACTACAGCTCAACCTAAATTCTGGTAGGATTTTAAAAGCAAATAAACAGGAGGTGACAGTAGAGTGCACCTCTTTTTTTTTTTTTTTTTTTAAAAAACATCCCAGAGAATGTTTATGTTTGTTTTATGAAAAAACAAAAACAAAATGTTTTTTATACTTGTTACAAAATTAAAAAAATAAGGACTGTAGGTTAAATAGGTGCATTTTTTAACTCACAAAAGAGATTGTGTGCAGAGTTATACAAAACTTTTCTCTCCTGTGTGCTTAAAATTCAACTCTTTTAACAGCATGTATACATTTAAATGTGAATTCCCTGAAGCAAATGGTGTTCCCTTTAGCATTGTAAAGACTTTATGGTTCTAAGCTGCTCTTTAAAAAATAAGATCAACTGTAGATCAAAAGTCACCTGATAACAGTGGCATCAGAGTCATAGAAATGGTCTTGATAAGGAAAGGAAAAGTGCTTTGAAAGGACAAGTACACACACCACATGGCACAAAAAGGAGTAACTAATACTTAATGAAGATTCACAGGTCTTTAAGGAGACCCAGAGAATCTCAAGACCCTCAATGTTCAAAATTTCCTAGAACTCAGAATAAAAAGAACAATATCATATTTTCCCTCTTGTATGAACAATGAATGAAAACAATTCAAAATTGTTTTAATAACATTTCAAAATAGCATACTTCTGTTTGTAGCTAGTTATTTAATACATACATTTAACACATATTTAGCACATCTGCATTAGTAGAGGCACTACTTCATTTATTTATTTGTTTTAAGGGGGAAAAGCACTCTAAAAAGATCTCTTTTGAAAAGCAAATCAAGTTTATTCTCCAAGTTAATGAAAAGTCATGCCAGCCTGAAAGGATTGATCTCAAATCATTGTAGCTGTGCAACTGAATTAGTATGGAACTAGTTAGGCTAGGTAACTGACTCCAAAGCAGACTGCAGAAAACACCAGTGTTGTATGAAGAAAATATTTAAAAGGAGAAATAAAAAAAAAAAAAAAAAAATCTAAAGGTATATTGAACGACTTCAAAATGTGGTGCTGCTAATAATGAGAATATCAATGCGTGTTTAGTGTACAGATAATTAAAATTGCATTCAGGATGCATGATAGAGTAAAATAAGCAATTGAAGAATGTGTGATACAACATATAAATGACTTAGTGGGCAGAACTGTGGTGTCACAGCTGGTTTTGTCAGCAGCTGCTGAAAGCCATAATGCCAAGCTATCACACTGCCCTGACAGCCAAAGAAGCAGAATGTCTCCAGGGTCAGGTCTGGTTTCTGCCCAGGCAAGGGAGTGTATGACCTGGGGAGGCATGACAGGGAACAAACTATGGGTCAATGCGAGAGACTGGAATGGCAAGAGTTAATGACTCAAGCCATCAGCCATTTGCCAAAGCAGCAGGTGCTTTGCTGAGGCCAGGTTTGCACACACACAGCCTCTCAAAAAAAAGGGAGGACGAGAGCTTTTGAGTGTGTGGTGGCAAAACCTCTGATCTGTGTAAAAACAGGCCAGATGAAGACCTCCACCACAGAGGATGGCCTCATCAAACTTTTGATTAGCAAAAATCTGGGTTGTGAGCCAGGTAAGGCTGATAAGAAGCAGACCCTGGAGGTGGGAGAATGCTTTTTATCATGCTGATATCCTCCCCACTCCTCTGGGAAAGGGGTCCAGGCATTAACATTCACACGTAGGCCTGAAGGTATTCATCCCTTCAGGTGCGATTTAACCCACTCATCTATGCTGGCTGGTGTGAGAGGCAGCTGTCATGTCTTAGAAGGTGTCATAAACCACCAAAGACCCCCGAAGTGCCCCCAGACTCATTTCTGGGGCCATCCACCAGGGGACCACGCATGATCCAGTGTTATATCAAATACTGTACACCCCCTGTGCCCCAAGGGAAGTACCTGGGTGTTCCCACCTGAACGCATTGAACATTACGTTGTACGAGCTTCCTCCACCCCACTGGATCAGGAATGAGACCAACATTTTGAACACTGGACATAGAAACTGTAACAGCCAAATCTCATTGCTGGATCCATGGGTGGTGATGTCTTTCCCCTCTATTTTTTTCCTTCTCTTTCTATCCTTTCCTTATATGTTTTTTACATGTTTATACATTTATATTTTTTCATTTCTATAAATAATAACAGAAATGGCTACATACCTTCTTTCCTTTGCAACCAAATTTTTCTAAAATAAAGCTGCCATAGATATATATAAACACCAGGCATTCAGTGTCATTTTACACTAATCTGCCCCAAGGGATCTATTAACAAGAACCTCAATTACTCTGCCATCAAGGGTGGGTTATAACAGTCAGGCATGAGTAGCTCATCACTGAGCAGCTGCTTTGGGTTTCAGTGGGGCCTGGCAGTATTAGAGTGAGGAGCAGAGTGGACAGCAAAAGAAGACAACAAAGGGTAATCAAAGTAATTGATCTTGTTGACTGTAAGCAGAATTCTTTGTCCCTTCCTTTGATCTCTGTTGTAAGTATAAGCCCATGGTATCATTCTCACCTTTAACCTCTCTTGAATTTAAAGAGGTCTTATCAGGTGTGTTACATAGGTTCTGCTTTATGCTTATGGAAAGCTTTTGTACTTTGTCTTGCTTGGCAATTGTTATAGATGTGGCTCCAAAGCTGAAGATCATATCATATTTGGCACACAATCTTGTGTTTTGCTAGGTCCTAGCTGAACTTCACTTGGAAATGTATCGCAGATGGTTGGGTTAAAGATGCTTTCAGTTAGATATGCTTCAAGTGAGATTTATTGCTACAATCTCTCAGGAGTTTTTGCCAACTCCTTCACAGAGGCTTGCAGAAGTCAGACATAATGTGAAAAGTGAGCTCTAGACAGCAAGTTACAAGATTTCTTAAATGCTATTTAACCAAGAGATAATTGCAATGTACAGATGTTTTTACTTTCACACCAATAGTTAATCATACCTGCATTTTGTAGATGCCACACTGCGGCATTTTTCATCCAATTATATGCTGTCCCATAGAAATCCATTACTTTACCCTGCACGACCACACCCTGAACTTTTTACTTTATTCCATGACTACTGCTATATCAAGACTTCAGGTCAAATGCAGTACACGTTTCATTCTCAGAGTAAGCAGACCCAAGGCTTTGAGGATTTTGTGTGTTTTGGATTCCAACAGAACTGAGTAAGGGTCACCTCCCCAGATGACCACCAGAGACGCTCAGAGGTGCACGCAGGTGTAATAACAACTATTGAAGGTTATACAAGTAGATGACTAGGTAGGTGGTAACTCTGTATTAGGTGGGTTTATGTAAATTTTAGCATGTAAATTCTTTTGCTTTTTACTTTCTAGTGTGGTTGATTTGTGGAAAACTTTCACCTTGCACAGAATAAACAATGTCTCATTTCTAAACCTGACTCTTTTCTGTGTTTAAAGAGTTCCTAAAATTTGGCAACAATTTGATTAAGGATGCACAAAAAAAGGAGAATTTAATTTGCCAGCCCTTAACTTTAAGATATTATTACATATTTAAATCAGGGGATGCTACAAAATTCCTTGTTGATTTTCCCCAGCTCTTCTATAATAATAAGAATTTATTATATATTTGTAGATAATTTCTACTTCAGGAAGTTTTTACATTACTGAAAATTATCATGTATCTGCTAGCTCTGTGTCATGGTTTGAGAAGTGATTTTTCCCTGTAAGGAACTTAACAGCTTCCTTCAGGTATGAGAGAACCAATCAGCTGGCTAGTTCTAAGACGGACACTCTGTTTAGCCACTTAACAAGCTGAGTACGCCTCTGTGATTCACATTTAAAAAAGGAGAAGCCCAGGAATCTCTCTCTGGCTTTCAGCTTCTGCACAGGTAGCAGGGGGTCTGCACAGCCTGGCGGGGCTTGGTCGGACCCTGCCTGCTTTGTGGGGCTGGGCCAGGCAGAGCCCACTTGGCCGGGCCAGGTGCAGCTCAGATCCTGCTGCAGCTGAATCCTGGTCTGGCTGTTGAGATCCTGCCGCTCCTGTCTCCTCCCCTCTCCCCAGGAAAATATGCAGCAGCTTTGGCCAGTGCCCACCAAAGATGATGTGACCAACAGCAGAGCCCAGGAGAGATACTAACTCTCTCAGTACACAGATGAAACTTACAGACATCAATCCTCTCTTGAGTGAGAGGAAGAGAAAGAGTGAAGGCATTGAGAAAACCAACATGGAGACACTAAGGTCAGTGAAGAAGGAGCTGAAACCCTGAGGGAGGAGAAAGAGGAGATGCTCAAACCTAAGAGCAGAAATTCTTTTGTAAGGTCGTGTTGATGGAGTATGATATATTGGACTATTCCTTGTAACTCATTAATGCAATTGGGGGGATGCAGCGTTCTAACTGCAGCCTGAGCAGAGGCACCCGTGCTGAAGCAAGCAGATGTTGAAGTAGCTGTGGTCTAACGAGAAACTTGAACAGAGAGAGATGGGGAACCATGCCACAGAGATAAGAAGAAAAGAATCCTTGCCCTAGGGATAGAAGAAGAAAATTTTTGCTCCCCCAGATAGGAGAAGCGAACCTTTGCCATAGGGATAGAAGAAGAGAAACTTTGCTTCCAGAGGGAGAAGATCCTTTGCTTTTCTACCAGAGCAGCTCATCCTTATAATAGTACCCCATGAGACAGAGATGAGGCCTCGAAAGCAGTTGTGGGAATAACTGTGTGTCGAGGGAAGGGACTTTCACACTGCGAACAGATTTCCTTTTCCAGGTGCCTGACTTGCTGTGATATGAAGCCACGAGAGAACTGTTTTCTCTCTGAAGAGAGAGACTGTGGAAAAGTCTCCATGGCATGTCAGGAGAGACTCCTCTCCCTAAGTGAACTGAATAAAGACTATTTTAGAGGTGGTAACCTTACTGAAAGTCTCTAGGTATTGTCTCTTTACGTTGTTGGTGGGAAAGAGAAGATGAAGTGGGGGGAGGAGAAGTGTCTGAAGGTTTTATTCTGGTTATTATTTTTTCTTTTAGTTCTGTTAATAAAACTGTCTTTATACCTTTTAAGGTTTTGAGCCTGCTTTGCATTTCTCCTAATCCTTATCTCACAGCATAAATAGGTAAAATAAGTTTAGTGAATGCACTGGTATTCAGAGAGAGTGCTTAACCCACTAGACTATGCTGCTATTGTGCAGTGCAACTCTATACCAGGACAAGCATATACCTGAGCTGAATCTATAACTCTAAAGCTAGACTTTAATTTATCAGTTAATATGAAACCAGAACACTGTCATACATCAGTAATATATTTATTATATTTATGTTAAGAAAAATGATGTTAGAATGTAAAAGCTTTATCACTCTATTACTGATTTAAATTAGCCTGAAAGAGTGCTTTAGAGTCCATTATTCTTCCACTGCCTAGTCTCAGAGACTACTCTACATCATCAGTAGATCAGCTGATAGTGTTCAATGGCAGTAAAAAAAAAAAATCAAGCTTTCAGTGGCTGTGATTGAACTAACTTCTCATGTGTAGTCCCTTGCTAACAGAGGTCTATTAAAAGAAAAACTTGCAAAATTCTATGCTGCATCTACACAACCAGTTTTCTGACTTGTGAGATAAAACCACAATTTTCAATTCACCTACCTGTAACTCTCCTGAACCACAACCTTACATTAAATTTAGAATTTATGTAAGTTTGTTTTCTTTCAACTTAAAATACAAAAACTACTCATGTTGCCACAGAAAGTACAAAAAGTAATGTTCCCAAGTGAAGTAACTTTTCAAGTGAGGTCCTCAGATGGCTAAAAAATATATTATTACATTTGAGGAGTTAATCCAATTTCTTTTAGCCTAATCTAGAATAACATTTTCAGCTTTTCCATAAAGTATAACACCACTTCAACGCACCTCAGGTGAAGCAAGTGAATTTGCCAGTTCTATTTTAAACACACCATCTGTGACATTTGTGTTGTAAATGTTGGCAGTATACTGGCACCACATTACTAAAATGAATGAGATGTGACATATGAAAAAATCCCAAGTTTCTGTTCCAGCTAATATATGAATAAATATCTATGTAAATTGGCTCCTATTCAGAATTTTTTTCTTTGGAAAATGTCAATGCTACTATTAATAGCAATGGTGTAGACTGCACTAGTATTCTAATAACTGTTTAAGCTCTTCTGATCTTGTCAGAAATTAAAGGAAAAGATCTTGCTGAGTAATGATCCTTGGCATGGTAGAGTAAACCATCTATGTTCCTTTCCTGACTTGTGGTGTCAGCAGCGAAAATTTAACATGGTCAGGTTTTTGTGACAATAAACTGATGGTGCTTGGATTCCTGAAAAGTTGAAAAAAAAGCAAATATTTGGAGATGAAGGAGTCTGCCTTAAAATGCCTGTATGAATGTGACATGAGCAAGTAAGAGAACCTCTTAAATATTATTTTTTTGTCATCTGATCCCTTACATTACCTATAAAATATTTGTAATTCTGCTAGCTAATAAAATTAAATGATTGTACAGCTCTTCATATCACTTTACTAATATTACTAAGTTAATGCCAAACCATAGTTTCATTGAAAATTTAGATAGAAATTTGCAATTTTGCAGATTCTCCCAACATTTTTTTGCATATTAATTCACCTTACAAGCTCATCTTTTTTCTGAATTAAGATATTTCCTTTCTTTCTGAGTAAAGGCAATGTGCTTCTTCAGAGAAGGAACATTTCCAGCATTTCTGAACACCAGGCTATTTAAGAGAACAAATATAGTGCTATGTACTGTTTTTTGGTTGGGGGGCATTTAGGTGTATAACCAAATAGTATGTACATATATGATTACCAGAAGTTCTGTCACAGTAGTATCCTCTCCATTCTTGAAAAAGTCCTTCCACTTTCTTATAGATGGCTCCTAAATTTCTATGGTCTTTTAAAGCAGAAGAGGGCTCTGGGACAAAGTTTGTGTGTGCCACAGCAGAGGTGGAGAAGCAGTTTAATAATCTACAGCAAAAAGTTTATTCAGGTCATAGAATTATAGAGTCATTTAGGCTGGAAAACACCTCCAGGATCATTAAGTCCAACTGTTAACCAGGTTCAACATAAAAGCAGGTCCCTAAGCACTCCCTTTACATGTATTTCATATACCTCCAGAGATGGTGAATCATTGCTTCCCTGGGCGGCCTGTTCCAATGCTCTGTAAGCCCTTTGGTGAATAATTTTTTCCTAATATCCAGTCTAAACCTTCCTTGGCACAACTTGAGGCTGTTTCATCTGGTCCTGTTTCTTGCTACTAGGAAGAAGAGACCAATCCCCCCCATCTCCAGAAACTCCATTCAGGTAGTTGTAGAGAGTGATAGAGTCACTCAGCCTCCTCTTCTCCAGACTAAACAGCACCAGTTCCCTCATCCACTCCTCTGAAGACTTGTTCTTGGTCCTGTCCTCCCATATGCAGCTCTCTCCATCCTTCTACTGGTCCTTGTGCTCACAGATGTGAATTCACCTGCACAGGCAAAGGACCAGGGTGGAAGAAGTAGGCTGTGGGGCTACCACAGGAAGTTTTCAGACCCATTTGCGCTGGCAACCTTTGAGTCAATTGTCCTTCATCTCTTCCCCAGACCATGGAGACAGCACTTTGTTCTCTCCCACTGGCATGCTCATATGAATTCTCAGTCAAACGTTATTTCTAGCTTTTTCTGTACATTCCTACTTCTATATGGAATAGAGTTCCTATTGTTCTCTTTTTCTAACAGGATAAATAAAGCATATATCCTAGGAGTCTGTCTGTTTCTATTAGGTCTTCAATAATTTCCTATCACCTTTCACTCCACAATGGCTTGGTAGCCCTGCTAAGTGTGTGTTTGCTTCATACTGTGTCAGTAAGTTGGTGAGTACAGACCCTACAGCTCAGAACAATGTTAAGATGTATCTGCTATATTCCAGTTGCCATGACAAACAGTGCTGCAATCATTGCTTTATATTTTCAATGAGAACACAATTCACCTCCTTGTACTTTTATTGGAGTTTGCTCCAGCTCCATATCTAGATGTAACACTAACAAAACAACAAAGACACAAACATCTTGATGTTAGATCTGCACCAGCTCTGACTTTTAACTGATTAAATTTATTGACTTTTAAAAGATGTCTGTGCTAGGCCACACTATTCTTCATTAATTGTAGATTTTAACAGGTTTCCTTTTATATTAACCTAAAAATATAGGGAAATTCCAAAATAATTTCCTAAAAACTATGCCTACTGGAAGTATCACAATTCCCTGGTCAGTTCCTGCAGCTGTCTCTATTCTTAAATTGTTTTGTGTGGTAAGCTCATCAATTTTAACCAACGTGAGAAGAAGTGTGGAAGTCACAGTATGTTTGGGGACAGTGTATGTGTGACTCTATATATTTGCAATAAACATGAATTATCTAACTTCTTGGTGTTTAATGTAAGTGACAAGGTTTTGGTAATGGTGGGAGTTGCAGGGATGGCCTTTGTGAGCCGAAGCCAGGGACTGGCTCTGTGCTGGACAATCAGTTCCAGATGGCTCCAAAATGGACTCACTGCAGGACACAGCTGAGCTTGGCAGAGAAGCTTGTGGTGGCTCTGGGAGAATTTATGCAAGACACGATAAAAAACACTGTGCAGCAGGGAAGAGGACAAAGTGGGACAAACAATCCTGCTAACACTGAGGTTAGAGAAGGAGGAGGAGATGCTCCAGGTGCTCAAGCAGAGACCAGAGTGGAGCAGATATCTACACTACAGACCATGGAGAACCCCACACTGAAGCAGGTAGGTAAGTCCTAAAGGAAGCTGCAGACTGGCAGTGCCCACATTGGAGTGGAAAAGGACTGCAGCCCATGAAGAGGGTGCATGCTGCAGCAGAGGAAAACGTCTGAGGAGGAAGTAGCTGAAAGGAACTATCACAGACTGGCTGCAGCCCCCACTCCCTCTGTGTTGCTTGGGGGCAAGGGAGACCATATAGCTGTGCCTTCATTTCTCACCATATAGCTCTTTTAAACTGGTAACAAACCAAATTTTCCCCATGTCAAACCTGTTTTGCCCATGATAGGAATTTTTAAGGGATCTTCCTGTCTTTATCTTGGCCCATGAGCTTTTCCACCCAATTTCCAGGAAACTCCAATTGAGAAGGGGGTTAAGTGTTGTTGGGTGAATATTTGGCAATCAGCCAAGGTCAACCTTCCACAGTTATAAAATGTATTAAAGAGACAAATCTCAAAAACCCCGTAGAGTACTTAAAATCCAAATATCAACACTTGGATTTGAAATAACATCTTAAAATATTACTCCTCTTTAAAGTCATAGAATGGCAAAACATTTTTCTGCTTTATTATTCTTAAAAGGTTTCTAGAGAAATTCACAGAAAATGTGGTGCTGTTGGATCCAGTCTTTTGGAACAAAGAGTCCTTTCATCTGAACAGCAGTAACACCACTGAATCTTTATTGTCTAAAGCTTCCTTGGTGAATCCACAAGTACTGGCAGCAGCTGGGGCTAGGATATGACAGGTGGAAGGGAGTTACAGGACACGCTTATCCAGCCGAGCAGCCTCCTGTGGGCTGTAGTGTGTACACCTGCTCTGACCTGACCTTAGTGTAAACTGAAACAACCACCCACCCCTTCAGATCTTTTTCAGTCAGTCCATTTTTATACTACTTTTAGAGATGGCTTTGGGGCCAGAGGTGATCTCAAATCTCTCCTGTTCTTGTCTGAAATAAAGGATCTGTGAACTCTTTACCTAAAACCCTCCTAAGAAGTAGTCAATTGAAATAATCAGAGTAAGGGGGTGCTGGGTATATCATTAAATAATGCCTAAGAGAAGAGTGGCAGAACTGGCTTTTCTTTATCAACAGCAACCTCCCTTCAGTCCTTGGTCTTTGTTTGGTACAGATGCTAATTTCCAGGATGTCTTACATGACAAGACCCTACTCCCAAAGCAGCAAGCACC
>WEKY01038430.1:0-22436 GCA_013390045.1 Picathartes gymnocephalus
AAGCCCTGGGAAGGCGCATAAGCAACATTCCGCAGAAACAGGGAATATTTTTCTGAATAAGATCGACATTTAAGATACTTTTGGACAAAAACATTTGGAAGCAAAATTATTCCCTTCCAAGTTGTTTAGCCTTATGTATGAGTAATTTTAAATTAAAAACCCATCTTGAAGAAAACACAAAGCAATTACAGATCTGAATGTATTTTCAAACGTTGAACACAGTTAAGAGGTAAAAATAACATAAGTGTCAAGGGCAAAAAAATATTTTCAGCACTGTTTCTTTGTTTTATCAGCCATGTCCAACAACTTTACTACCTCATTTTAATGCTGGAAGCAGGACAGAATCCTTCCATTAGATACAGTATGGTTCACTGTTGAAAACCTGAACAGTTGTTTATGAATCTTACCCACTGAGGTCCAGACCTCCCAGACTCCCAGACTAAGCTGTCTGATAAACCAGAATATGAAGTGCCATATTTTGCTTTATAGTTTTAATCTTGTTCTTTCTCAGAACTGGACCTTGAACTGCCTAACTTCTTTACAATAATGACCGTTATACTGAAATTCACAGCACCATATTTAGATAAAAGCTGGTCATCCAAAAAGAAGCAAAATATTCATTCAGAAGCTATAATGAGATTTTTTCAGATGGAAATCAAGACAGGCATATCTCTTGAATACTGTATTAACTCTTTAACAATAAAAGCTTTTCCTTTCAAGGCTCCCAGAGATTTCACATAAAAATTCACAGAAGACATAACATTGCAAAATAGCTCTTACTAGCTATTGTGTTCTTCTCCTTCTACACCTCTACTTTCTTATCTTGTCTTTCCACTTTCTTCTTTTAGAAGGACATTAGAAAGGCAAACAGAGCTTTTATGCAGAAGAGGAAAAACACAGCCTATATATAAGTAGAATTACCTTTATTTATACTGCATGTCAACATTTTTCCTGAAGCATCACTAAATGTTTAGGATTTTAATGTTACAAGCCTCTGAGACTAGATTTTTCTAAAAAAATTAAAGAATCAATCTTAGAATTTTGACCTGAAGAGTTAAGGGGCAAATGACATTACTATTCATTACAAGGTCAGAAATGTTGAGTTAGGAAATTATTTCAGAGTTGCAAGGAATTACTCAATTACTATAAATTCTGTCATTTAGTTTTAAATTTTTAAAAAATATCTGGGGTTTCTATTTTTAGGGCTTTATTATTAACAGCTTGAAGACCTTTGGGCTTTCCTTGCTGTACAGGAATAGAAAGGCTGCTGTGTGATGTTTTGGCTATAACATAAAATTCATACCATTCAGAGTGGTTTAAAAATGAAGGGAAGCTGGAGGGCATTGTTTCAGTTGTTGATTTATCTAGCTTGGTGACAGAGGATCAAGTGGGAAGGCAAAGATTTTTTGAAGGTGACTCATAATGATGAGGTAAGTATTCTGAGAGGGGATGATTTTTTTTTCTTTGAAAACAGCAAGTCTAATGAGAAAGATGATAGGTCTGCAGACTATCGAAGTTTCTCAACATCTCTGGTTCTTGAAACAAGTTGTTTCTTCTTTTTCCTTTCCACCTGACATGGAAGACAGCCTTCAAAACCTCTGAGAGAAACTGTATTGATTTCCTCTTAAGGATGTATTAGAAGAATGAGAGCCTTGAGGAAAACAGCTGACATTTCTCCATAGTGTACTTTAAAAGAAAAAAAAAATCCATTGTGTTTCTACTAGTTGATTCCAGGGTCAGTGAGTAATAGCCCCCAAATACTTCCCAACACATAAAACTTTGAATGAGACAGGAGATTCCCTTTGGTCATGCTTCTTATCTTTGTTTACCAAGCATATATCTATGCTGATGTTAACAATGCTGATGTTAGCAAATGCTGGGGTATTTACACTCTTGATGTCATGGATTACTTGCTCAACAGCCAAAAGAATTTCAACATCACTTTATGGGAATACTTGTATGTTTCCCTATTTAAAGGAGGTAATTCGTTTTCTACTGTTGCTTTAGTTTCATCTTACCAAACATTTCATGTCATGTTGTATATATAGGGGTTCAGAAATCCTTACTGGGAAAACACCAAATGAGTTCTTTTTACAAGGACCTGGAAAATTCACTGACAAAAATGAGATATTTCTCTGGTTTTAATTCTTGCTGGTGAGATAGCATCATATTAATAAGTATCTATCCGCTGTATAACAATAATTGCCATTTGTCTCAATATACTCATTAGGGATATTCCTATCCAGGTGAAAAGTTGAAGTATAAAAGCAATTTAGTGGTTAAACATCTGGTTTAAATAACTCCCTGGAAATGCAAATTTTAAATTGCTGCAAAGCTGTTGCAGATCTTAGGCTTTCAAAGTAGTCAAACTAAATACCATGCAATTTACTCTGTAGGGATAATTAGACTAGTATTTAAAAAAGAAGTCAAATCTACTCTGCAGGCTTGCTTAAGATCCAGTGATCTTAGGAATCACTTACATGGTCCACAGTGAAGCTTGTACCTTGGTCGTGCTAATGACTGCATGCAACACAGTTATTAAATTCAGCAGTAGGACAGGTACAAAGTTACTGAGACACTTATATCCAATTTCCTGAATGATTCTGTGCAAAAATTTGAAACACAGGAGAGACTTCAGGTTCAACTTGTCATAATGCAAGACTAAACAGATTCAGAAATGAACTAGAAACAATCATCTACATCAAACTTTTATGACTGCCCACCATCATATTTTGAATATTAGATTAGAGCTGAGACTTGGAAGTGATCCAGCAAGCCAATTTCTAGCTACAGTTTATTCTTATTTTTTATAATGATTTCAAGCACTAGAAAGGAATTTAGCCAATTCCCAGTTTCACATGGAACTGAGTTCCAGTTCCAACCTTTTTAATTTTTTTCCATATTGTTTTCAAGCAGTATCAGAGTTCTAGAGATATAATTTGTTATACCAATATTTGGCAGTGACAAATCATGCATACCTGAAATGACTAATCTGACTTCATTGGAAGATACCATACTTCATTATCTTTATTGTATGGTGGTGCACTGGAATATAAATATGAATGTGTCTAAAGATGGCTCTGTATTTTAATGAATACACAAGTAGCCCACGGCCAAAGTTGTTAGGTCAGTAAAAATGTCTGAAATATTTTTTTTTAGATCATTTCTATGTACGTACGTTTCTATTGATATTTTTATTATCTACAGTACTGACTTAACTACCCAAAATCTTCAGTATCCTTACACAGCATGTATCAATATTTTTTCTGTTAGTATAATGAAATTCTGGTAGTTTACACACCATTGCAATTAACAGGCATTTACAGCTTCCATGTCAAAACACAGTCCATAAATAAGACATTTTAAGACCTGTGCAACATCTAGCACTAAGACTTTGACAGTATCAAGTATTAAAACAGGTATGTACATTGTTTGAAAATGAGCTTCTCTTAATAAAAATAAATAAATACATAATCTTCTTGCATTTGCTATCATAATATAAAATCAAAAACAGTACCATCTCTTTGAACCTATGCAGTGTACTCCTTTTTTTGTTAAAGAGGTGTTGTAGGGCTACAAGCAACAGAAAACAAACAGTTGTATGAATGATTCTGTTTGAATAAAACTCAAGCAGCAAGATAATTTTTTAAAAATGAGAAATAATTTATTTATCAATAAATGTATCAACATACTCCTGAATCAGACAGAGTATTAGTATATGCTGTTAGGCTTAGGTGCAAATATGTATCTACAGAATAGTGATGTATCTAAGAATTAATTAAGGAATACATAAATCTGAATGAAATTTGCTGAATATTCTGTTCTAAATTCTGTTGCTGTCACCTTAGAAAGAATCATAAATAATTATTTAAAAATACATTGGCACTACCATCTCATGTTATTATTAATGTTTCAAAATAGGGTCCATAGTTAACAATATAATAAGCAGAGCTTCATGGTGGGGCACTTCTTAGGAGAAAAGTGACCTAATTTTGAGAACTGGGTAAATTAAACAGTGAAAGTGCAAAGCAAGAGCAATCCAGATGAAAAATACACTTCCTTTTCTTCTAGTATGTGAGTATTTAAACTGGATTACCAGGTGTTTTCAAATGTTTGTGTGAGAGACTCATTTAATTTCAGCAGGTAATCTTCAGCAGGTAACCTTGGGCTCTGTGTAGTCAATACAGAGATAGGCACCCCTGGAAAACGATTGGTCTGACCTTTCTCTGGCATCTCTGGAGATGCCTGTTCCTACCTCTGATTATGATTGGAGCCACAGTGACTGCCAGCAACTTACACAAGTACCATCAAACAAAGAGAGGAAAATTCCAGCTGAACATACTTTCAATTCATTGTACAGACTGTGCAAATTTCATGTAATTTATGTTTCACTTTAAGCATCAATAGTATTTGATTTGGTGACTCTGTTCTATCTCGTTTAAACTGGACTTGAATTAGAACTTACATAGGGCAACTGTGTAGCCCAGACTTTCATCCCGTGTGTCATTTACATATGTCCTTAGATTGTTAAATGAAAAAGAGCTGAATAATTTCCTTCTCTTTAGAAACCATAAAAATCCACATATTATCATCTGAGTTGTATTGAATCACTTTTCTCTAATAGTTTGAATACTGAATCAGCATCATACAGTGCTGAGACATAATAAATTGACACCCTAAAAACTCTAAATCTTTTATTAAAAATTGTTACTTCTATAAACATGTGATTTTACAAATAAGGAAATGCTTGCTACAGGGACTGAAAAGAATGTGAGGGAGGTCTATAATTCAGAATTACTTGCATAAAAACTAAAGCATTTTAAACTGTTATAAACTAAAACAAATTCCTTTTTGAAAATGTACTTCACAAAGCAGAGTAACAATATAGTTCAACAAAGACAAATTCAGAGTGCTACACTGGAGACAAAATAACACCTAAACCGGGGGGGAAAAACAAGTTGAATAAAAATGAACAGTATCTCCGTTGCAGAGGCAGCCAACACCTCATGGGCTGCCAGCTGGGAGTATGATTATTGACAGCAGTTAGGACCATGATTATTGCCTTCTTTTCTGCACTGAAGGGACCAAATTTGGGCTTCCCATGACATATAATCTTCTACCTATGAATCAAGGTAGCCAATGACCAGCCATTTAAGTCTTCTATTTTACTAGAGTACATACTATGAGATAAAACAGAGAAGAAAGAGAATTTTAAGTAACCTGCCTTTCCCCTTGCAATAATGTAAGAATCACTATTTCAAAGCATGGACTTCCCAGGCAGAAGTTGCACTGCAAACCATGACATTTACATTACCACAGCACATTCAAAGCAGAACATTTCATCAGACTGACAGGTCATCTCAGCTTGAGGTCATAATCTGGGCACAACCTAATGCCTGCATATATTTGCCAGCACCAAATCTTAAGGCATTTACAAACTCGCTTCTTACCCTGTAGGAATTTCTGTTGATTACTGAAAAATGGTTGGCTTCTTTTAGTCTACTCCACTGCTTAAATTGAAGAACAGTGTTGTTAGTACACTTTAAGAAGACCCAAATCCTTCTTGAAAGACTGAATGTATACAAAGAGCATTTTGGAGTATCGTGCATGGATGACTGAAACATTTTCTTCAGTCTTCTAAATTTACAATAGATGTAGCAGAGAAACCAGAGTTTTCATCTGTAATTTTTGCAAAGTGTTCTTTCTTATCTGACAGCAAGTACCCCCCAAAATATCATAGAATATGTTTTCATATGATTAATAAAAATGTATGTTAGAATGTCAAAATATTCTTGGGCTCCTGGATATTTCCTTAGTTCTGCAGAAACAGAAAGGCAAAGAAAGAAATAATGTTTTCCTGCAACATGGAAAACTCTTCCCCACAAATCTAGTGGACCTTTATAAATTCATTTGTTAGTAGTCACTTGCCCAGAAAGTAGAGCACTACTCTAGCCTGTAGAACAGCCAAATCTAATTTATCTCTAATAACATTCAAACATAAGAAAATAATAATTGGCTTTGTAGGCCAATATGTAAAACATTCCAGAAAAGAGCAAGTGGAGATGACAAGAAATGTATGGAGAAAGAGTAGCCCATCATATTGAAACAGACAGTGAATAAGGTGGCCAAAGGTGAGTGATCTGCTGAATGTCACCCCATTAGCTAATGAAAAGACATCACAACAGTCACTCAACATGCAGGTGTATTCGGATCTTGGCAGAAGCCTCCTGCTGTCCCTCTTATTTGGGCTAAGGCTTGTTCCTGCAGCCTCAGTCAGAACACCAAAGATAAAATTAAGAACACATTTTACATGGAGAATTTTTCCTTCCTAACCTTTATGCAAGGTTAACGTAGTGTGTAAATTTCATCATGCTTAATTTCAAAGCTATGCTACTACTACCACATATTACAGCAGAAAAGGTTGCAGTTCTTGAAAGAATAATTTCATAGTGTATGCAATCTACCCTTCAATTACAACTGTCCTTTTTTACATTCACTTCCACTTTAGCTGCACTGTACTGCAACAAAAGCAGGATCAAAACTGTCGTCAAGTTTCTGATAAGCTCTCTTAACTTAGATGCAACACTCACCCTTAAAAAATACACTCATTTCAGTAATTTTAATGGACTTGTCTAATAAAAGAAACCTATATAACCACAGAAACACACTATATCGGCAGCAATAAGCCATCATGACCAAAAGTCATAGAGAAGAAACACATGATATCCAGCCACTGAAACAAATGTGAGCAGAAGAGACTTGTTAGCAAAAAAAGTGAGGAGTTTGATTAAAATATATGTATACTAAGGATCAGTAAGCTCGAAATAGGAAGAAAATTACCTGTCTGCTAAAGGAATATGTATGTATAAAAGGTATGAAGAGTTAGAGGTGAGAATCCAATTAGCAGACATGGATAGGCCTCACGTTCCTAGGTAAAACAAACAGGTGAAATGCAAAGTGGGTGAGTAAAAGGGAGGGTATTGCTGAATTAGGCTCTTCATTATGACTTCATGACTAATATACTGTCTACATTTTTTGACTACTATTTAATATCTTAAGACAGCATTTTGGTTACACCAAGTAAAATCCTAATGCCACCACTAATGAAAAGTTTTGTTAATTAAAATATCAGCTTTCCCTGGAAAACGCAAATTAAAAATTTTATATAAATCCCAGGATCTGACAGATTTTATTACCTTTTTAGATGATTCATAATTGGTATTGTGTTTTTCTTCCCTTGCTCCTCTCCCCATTGTGTTCTAATTGTTTGCTATTCAACAAAAAGTATTTGTGTTTGCTATTTCTTTTCTTTTTTTCCTTATGAGATTAATAAGAACTTATTTTAAGGAGGGCACATTTCAGAAATGAATTTAAAGCAGATGGAGAAGACAGCAGGGAAGCAACACCAATAGGCAGCAGGAGAACAACACAGTACGAGATATTTTGTTTCTTTCTACAGAACAAAAGAAAATATGCAAAGATCTTAAAAGTCAACATTGTATTATTCCTTCCTATATAATTTCTTCAGTTCCGGCTACTCAGCATTTCCAGAAGAGTCACTGAAAAACAACACTGAATTTCTCATGGTTACTTTAAATGGTTTGCCTCATGACCACTGCCACTAGACTGGCTAATATCTCTAATGCTGTCCACTGTGTGGTTTACTTATGAGCTTTGATACCTGCTATTTTCTGGTTGGTTGGTTCTTCATCCTTCTACAGTCTTCACAGAGCTAACTGCAACTGGATCTTTGTGTCTCATTTGACTGAACTATGACTTCCAAGCTTTTTTCCACAGAAAATCAAATTCTATGTGCACTACTTGCTGGATTCCCATTTTACAGTGTAATAGTTTAAACAAGTTGATTTTGATGATACATTGCCGGGCTTAACTTACTGTAGTGTTGTTTCTTGTCTGTGTACACATGTGAGTCCCAATACTAAATTCAGTCACAAAGCGTCCTAGTTGCTTTCAAAGAGGTATACTTCAGTATGATATCTGTTTTCTTTATCTCTGTAGCTAGACATGACACTATCTGTAATCCACACACTCTAAAATAATTCTCAGAGAAATGTTTTTCCAAACCTACTGTTCAAAATCAGCAGGGGAGGTTTATGTACCTACAAGTTGAATTAAAGCCTACAGCACAGTAAACAGTGGCATTTTCAGATACTGAGAACCAATGCTGGACTTGTTGTGGAGAAATTTTAATTTTTTTTGTATTCAAAGAGTCCAAGGAATTGTTTATGTTCTTTGGAAAAAAGAGTTTAAAAAAAAGAAGTGTTCCTTTGAAGAATTTTGCCAAATTCCTCTCTGCATTTTTATTCGTGCTCATTTGAAGAATTCTGCCAAATTCCTCTCTGCATTTTTAGCTAGCTAATACATCAAAAGCATATCCGTTGGTGAATGAGCTTTCGTACGCATGCCAATAGTCTGACTTACTGCTCCCATGACATGCAGAATATCAGTGGTAAACAGAAATTTGCTAAACTTCCTTACACTCTGACCACTGTGCATGCATATGTTAAAACTCTTCCCTTCCCAGTCACAGTCTTAAAATGTAAAATTAGTAAGCCAATTAAAATTTTTATCCCATGCATTTATGGTTTAGCCTCCTATTACAGTTTCTTTGTAGACATTAAATGCCAAAATGTGAAGATAGCTGTAAGTAATCAGTCACAATCATTTGTACACTGATCGTTGTCAAAAGTTTTAGCTACTGTTTTTTCAAAACCCTAAGTTTCTTCTACCTGGTGTGAACCCTGGTTTATTATCTGGTTATCAATCATCCAATCTAAATTATACTGAAAGCTATGAAAGCTGCTGAAAAGATGCTCTCATATTAATTGTCATCTTCTATTAAAAACAGCAAATGGAAAATATTTCTGCCATATATGCTGCTGGAAAATATTAATCAAATGTTTTAAGAAATACAGAGTTTAGAAGTTCTTTAAAAAGTGCATCCTATCCTCTCACACAACCAGATACTAGAGTAGGGACCCTTGGGATGCAAACTAACTGTAACAACTAAATTTAAAATATTAGTATTATGTCATACAAGGTTGCTAGGTTTATGACACCTTAATGGTTCCCTGCCTGCAGGCATTATCAATAACAGTAATCTAACTGCCACCACTAATTCAAAGAGGCTGGAATTATGTCATACCAAACTGCTCAGTTTATGACATCAGCATAAGAGCTGTATGGGGACTGAAATAGCAAGTTAAGAAAAGCTGAAAAAGAGGCATAGGAAAGTCATATAATCAGCTTGCTTTTCTTTAAACTTTGAGGGTGTGCCTGCACGTCCTGAATATGCCAGCAGTTAGTTCACAGTAATCTTCCCAATTTTCTGATACAGAGTGGCCATTTCATTTTCTAAACAATGAATTGAAGGATTAATTTTCAAGAGACCTGCATTCTTCATAGCAATAGTAAAAATCATGCTTTGACTTGAATAGGCACTTGGAACAAACACCTACCACTGGATCTAAAAGGATAAAATCTATCCGTGCCTCTTTAGCAGCATAGTACCTATACCCCATTAGGAGTTTAATCCTAAATCCAATAGGAGTTAGATAGCAATTTCAGGACTTAAAGTCAGACCTTTAGACTACTTTAAGCCTAAAGCTCCAGTTCTCAGCTAAATGCTTATATATGTCTTTTGTAAGGATGCAATAAAAACTCAAGTCTTTCACAGTACACATGATGCCTATGAAACATGTCCAGACATTTACAGGAAAGTGCTACTTAGCCCGAAGTCTCACTGTCACTTCTGCCAAGCAAATAATATTTTTGCTGTATAAGATCAAATCACCATTTAATTGAGCTTTTGTGAAATCAGTTTAAAAAGAAATTTGATGTTTCTCCAACCTCTCCTTTTTCAAGAACATATATCTCAAACTGCAGGGAACAAATGAGGCCCCAGAAGTTGGCACTGTTTCTCATGATAGTCTTAGAAGAATTGATTAAGCTACTACACGGCAGGAAATGCATTCTGCCACGTCATTTAATTCCTCCTTGCATAACCTATATGTAAGAGTGCATAAGAGACAATCAGAAAGTCAATGTGATGGCTTTGTGTTGCTGTGATTTAAACTATGACAGAATCCCTCAGTGGCTTTTTAGTCACTCCTCTTGTACCAATACAGCACAAAACCAGAAATGCTTCATCTAGCTTGTGGGGAAGGAGAGTTATGGCAATTAAGTGTAAGAACATCTTTCTCCTTGCCACTCAGCATTAGAATAATTCTTTGAAAATAGCAACTATAGAGTACTTAACTACAAATTACTTGTGCATTTCTGAAAACCGTAACACAATCTTAATCTTCAGCTGAAAAGACAAGGCAGCCAGTGGAAGCAAATAGCTGCACAAGGGCTTTACAGTCACTGCTACAAATAATCAGGCAAACTAACACAAATCCTAGGGAGGAGGAACATTACTTTTGTAAGACAAAGGAGGAGATGAATAAGGCACAGAACTTCCACGGAGACTTTATGCTGTGTCTCAAATTCTAAGCAATCGTTGAGCATCTGATGGTGCCTGCAAACAGTTCAGTGGTGCTGCAGTGATTTAAGGTTATTATCTGCTGAGATTCCTCTGACATACTGAACATCCTACATGATGTTTTATATATTTGAGTATCTTAATAAAACTATGAAAAATAAATTAATAAATATTTAATTTTTAGCATTTCTATTAAGTTAGTTTTTGAGAGGAGAGGAGAGGACAGTTGAAAGGGACCTACAATAATTTTACACCTGCTGGAAGAGAGATGATGCTTGTATTTAATAGCTGTGATCAAACAACAGCATCCTTCCTGCCTCTCACTGCAGGGCAAAAGGAAATATTTAAAAGATTTTGCTTACATACAAGTTTTGCCCATATTTTTCACAAATTTGAAGAAAACATTGTTGCTGCTGACTTTACTGCTTTTGACAAATAAAAAAAAAAAAAGGTGAGATTTAGCTTTGGAAGTATGTGTAATCATATATATTTGTTTGGTACCTAAGCCTATATCACAGCAATTTCACTGCTCTCAGGAGCCAAGACAGATAAATTAGAGCTAGCAGGAGTTACAGGTGACACCACCACTTTTTGACTATAAATGCAGTCAGTCACTGAAAATCAGGATCAAATCATCCCCTTGACAATCATTTACTGACATGCACACCTTACTAATATAAAAGTTGCTTATTAAAAATATTAAAGAAACAATTGAACAACTAATAGCCTGAAACTTATTTGCAAACAGTTTACTTTAAATTCTACAATATTTTAGAAATTAGATGATGAGTTATACCATTACTGCACTTAACTGGTTGATGACTGACACCTCAAAAAATAGCTTAAAAGAGCTCTACCAGCAAAAATTTCAAAACGCTCATTCCAGTTAAATGTCATGAGAGTTCTAGAATTTTGCTTTTCACACAAGCACATCTACCAGCTGTGCTGCTTAAAAAACTTCCCAAATTTGGACTTCAAAGGCTTGCTGAACAAAAAATAAGCTAGAAAAAAAAAGCTTAACATACACAAGAATTAATTTAAAGACATCTTACAAATAACTCTTTTGTTCCCTTACCAAAAAGGTTTATCAGAATAAATGTTTTGTTTGGTGGTTTGTTTGTTTTTTTGGCATACCAATGACCCTAGCATTCTAAAAGAATTAGCAATAAAACTTTATAAATATCAATCAAGAATGTACAACTAATATTAAAAGAAAAAAATCCATATAATTCTGAATGTCATACTTTGCAATATCCATTTGTAACCTAATAGGAACAAGAAATTATTGTAGAATAGATTACATGCTAGAATTAACATATGCACTATATTAAGGCCCAGGAAAAAAAAAAAAAAAAAAACCTTACAAAATACAATTGTCCTGAGCTTACTTCAGCAAAATAAGAGCTATAAAGAAATGACAGATGTTGCATAAATGTAATTATATATGATAATATAGACAAGAATAAAAGAAATTTCAAAATGCCACCAACAATCAGCCAAACCTAAGATCTGTGAACATTTCCAAAAAATATTGTGCTAACATTCAGTCATTTGTTATTAAACAAAGTCATTATTTTAGAAGTTTGCTTTAAGAAAATAAAATCTATATGCTAATGAAATGACATTTCACAAAAGTAAAAAATGAGGTTTCTCTACGTAGCTTTCTTGTTCTCCTATTACAGACTGAATATTCAGAAGTTTGTGCAGTTACTTTTAGCAACTTTGACAGGTATTAAAGCAGCTTTTACATGCCCGCTTCTACTTGCAGAGATAACTGACACTGAGACTTACTTGGACAGGTAAATGTTAATGAAGGAGTAAAGTGAAGAAGTAAAGCCAGATCTACTAAACCCCACTATAAAGACAATAACCAGATACACTTTTTTAAAGCACTGTTGTGTAACATTGCTCTCACCAAGGTCATACAAAGTGATTAAAAATGATGGACACCTCTGTCTATACTATATCATACAAAAACATTACTACCAAGACAGCACAATTGGAAACTGCTGGTTCAATCAACCCTAGTGCAGGCTTGAATCATTTATCAACCTCTGTCTTGGGAGCTCCACTACTGTGCTTCCATACACAGTCACAATAAGAAATGTAATTTTGTGGCTCCCCATCCTACTCCATCCACATTTTCAGTCATTCTCTCAAGATGTACTTCTTTTATTTTGGCGCTAAAAGGTATTCTGCTCTCCCAGCAACAAGCCACAAGCCCTGGAGATCCTGAAAAACAATAATTACATTGGATCTCAAATTGCATCATGTTTCCCAAGTATTTATTATCTTGAATTCATTAATACTTCAGGGCATGTTAGACAGTCATGTTAGTGGAATGCAATACAGACAACCTGAAGAAGCTTTAAAATTATCTACATAAGGTACTAGTAATGACCTAGTGATAATAGCTCAAAGCTCAGTGCTAGAGCTGACAAGGTGGAAATTACCTGTGCTCACTGCATGTAGGCCTAAATGGTGTCTGGTGCTGGAGCTGCTTCAACACTATCATCTCAGCCACAGGTATGCTGCTGTGCTCTTCTGCACGGGGAAATAACCTGATTCTCAGCACACTGGTTCTCACCATGAAGTTTTTATACAACACAGTTTTCACACCTCTCATGCTATAGCTATCTACCTGGGGAAGAGTACACACTTTACAGTGGCTGCACAAAAACCCCAGTGACAAGACTTGATAATCAAACTAACTCGAGGATTATAAACATTTGTGCAAATAAATTTCACCCTTTTTACAGGGCTTGTTCCAAGATCTTTGTTTTCCATGTATGGTACTTTTCTGTATATTAATGATTATCCACTGACCCGTCTATAAAATACCCTATGGGGGTAGATCATCTTCCTTCCTTAAGAAACATATGCTTAGAATATTTAATTTTTCACTGCAGCATTAACATAGTAAAGCATCTGTAAAGCTCTACATGTACTCTGCAACTAACAAAAAATACTAGATGGCATGACAGAGCTATATAACTTGAATGGATATATTATTATACACAAACTCCATCTTCACCTATTCAAGTGACGAAAAAAAGTGAAAATATGTATCAGCGTGATATTAATGCTGAAATTTTGCACCCATCAAGTCAGGAAGCTGCATGTTACAGTTTCCATAGCAACCATAATTCAATCTCCTTTTGCATTTGTGGTAATTTTTAGCAATGTATTTGATATAATTGTCATGTGGGTAACACTTCACTTGAAAAAATGGTGTAGTTTCACATTGGACTATCTTTACATGCAGGGCATAGCTCTGCAGTCCCTACTAGCACAAAACTCACCGAGGTGCTTTATGCTTTTATCAGTTCACCTTCTGCATGTGTTGGTACAAGGTGGAATATCAAGTGGGTGTCATATGGGATATGGGGCTGTAGGAGATGTGCACAAAAAATAAAATATTTCACACTTCTGATCTACTGAAGCTCATCCTGGAGAACAATTCTATTGATTTTTCTGACAACACCTACTCATATAAATGCATACTCACATAATTCTGGCTTGCATATTTAATCTTTTGTAATTATTTCATTAAAATCTTGTTAAGCATACAGTTCTTTTGAAGTGAATTCTCAAGGAATTTTTGTACCTTTAGATTATTACCTCATTAAAGTAGCATGTGAACAATTTTACTAAATAAAGCCAATGTTCTGATAACTCAATAAAAGCTTTTCCTTTGCAAGAAAGGGAGCAGAAGGTTCAGTAGTGCATGAGACACTGTCTTCCCTCACCAGCTGTTATAAACTATAAGTGCTGCTTTTTAAAACTCAGTAAATTTACTGGTTTATCACTTCCTAAATATATATATGGATATATAAAAGTAGCCCAAAGCACAAGTTCCAATCCATACTAAAATATTACATTTTTATAGGAATATTCTTATTGCTTCTGAATCCAAAACTTGTGTCTGCTTTACTTAAAAGTGGCCAATAAACATGAACTAAAGTGTATAATCAATGAATAATAATAGTATTCATCCTGACTTGGAAATTACTATTTCAAGTTTCAGTTTGGAGTAAAACACGATTGAATTGCAAATTTTAAGAATGTGATCTGTATATGCAAAATAAATAAAATATTGCCAAAAAGTAGCATGATGCCTTTTTTTTTAAATAATTTTTGTCCATCCTTAAATATATTACTTAACAACAACTTATCAGATAGACTACTGATGCTGCTACCAGATGCTGAGTTGAAGATGGCCAAAAATGTGGGGGGCAATAAAAAAGAGTCTCTTCAAGTATATTATTGGCAAAATCACTGTAGAAATAACATCAGCCCGTCTCAGGATGAGTATGGTCACCCCACACACATGAACAGAGGAAAGGCAGAGGTGTTTAATGCATTCGTTGCCTCTGCTTCAACACGGATGATGCACCAAGGGGGTCTCAGTGCCCTGGGGGACCATGACTATGGGAATGATCAACTCCCAGTCAACCCTGAAATTTTGTGCCGTCTGCTGCTCCAGCTGGATCCTACAGATCTATGGGGCCTGACAGGATTCACCAAAGAATCCTCAAAGAGCTGGCTGATGTCATTGCAAAACCTCTCTCAATGATTTTTGACTGGTCTTGGGAATCTGGAGAGGTCCCAGCTGACTGGAAGCTGGCATACGTTGTGATTTTCCAGGAGGGCAAGAAGGACTCCAGAAAATCAAGGCCCATCACTCTCACTTCAGTGCCTGGTAAAGTTATGGAGAAGGTTATTCTTTGGGGTATTGAAATACACCTGAAAGACAGCACAGCTTCATGAGAGGAAAATCCTGCTTATCAAAACTGGTTTCCTTTTATGACAAGGTAACCCACCTTGTGGATCAAGGGAAGTCACTTGATGAGATCTTTCTGTATTTCAGAAAAGCTTTTAATACTGTGTCTCACAGGATCCTTCTGGACAAAATGTTCAGTACTCAGCTGGATAAACACATCATGTGATGGGTGAGCAGCTGGCTCATGGGTCAGGCACAAAGGGTGACAATGACTGGGGGTACATCCGACTGGGGACCTGTCGCTAGTGGAATTCCACAGGGCTCCATCTTAGGCCCTGTGCTCTTCCACATCTTTGGAAATGACCTGGAGGCAGGACTGGAAGGGGTGCTGAGCAAGTTTGCAGATGAAAGAGAACTGGGAGGAGCTGTTGCCTCCCTCGAAGGAAGGGAGGCCCTACAGACAGCCCAAAAAAAACCCAAAAAAAAATAGAGGGCTGGGCAATCACCAACCATATGAAGCTCAACAAGGGGAAGTGCTGGTTTCTGCACCTGGAATGCACCAACCCTGGATATATGGACAGACTGGGGAACGAGATGCTGGAAAGCAGTGCCACAGAAAGGGAACTGGGGATCCTGGCTGACTGAAAGTTGAATGAGGCAGCAGTACCCTGGTAGCCAGTAGAGCCAGCCCGGCATCAGGCCCAGCATCGCCAGCCAGGCAAGGGAGGGGATTGTCCCGCTCTGCTCTGCACTGGGGCAGCCTCACCTCAAGTACTGGGGGCAGTTTTGAGCACTGCAATAAAAAAAGGACATTAAACTATTAGAGAGTGTCCAAAGGAGACCACAGGGTGGTGAAGGGCCTTGAGGGGAAGCTGTATGAGGAGCAGCTGAAGTCACTTGGTCTGTTCAGCCTAGAGAAAAGTGAGGGGAGACCTTATTGAAGTCACAACTTCTTGTGAGGGGAAGAGGAGGGGAAGACACTCATCTCTTCTCTGCCCTGACCAGTGACAGGACCCGAGGGAATGGCCTGAAGCTGTTTCGGGGGAGGTTTAGGTTGGATATCAGAAAAAGGTTCTTCTCCCAGAGGGTGGTTGGGCACTGGAACAGGCTCCCCAGGGAAGTGGTCACAGCACCAAGCCTGGCAGAGTTCAAGAAGCATTTTGACAATGCTCTTAGGAACATGGTGTGACTCTTTGGGCTGTCTTGTGCAGGGCTAAGATGGACCTTGTGGGTCCCTTCAACTTGGCATATTCTGTGATTCTGTAATACTGCAGCCCAAAAAATATGGTATTGTCATTACTTGTAACAGGCAAAAAGATTTTCATTAGCTTAATAACAGATGTCTCAGGACACTTCAGATTATCTCAGCTTCTCTTATTTTAGCTTGCTTTAACACCTAAATGTATAACAGAATTGATCAGTGACTACTGCCTAATCTGCTTTAAGCTTTAGTGTAATCATGTGGTATAATGACTACAAACATTATAAATGTGATACATTCTTAACTAACAATAAGCAGTTGTAGTTATTCTATGGAAAACTATTTGTGGCCTTGGAATGGTAAAACTGTGCACTGACATACAAGCACAGGCTGATAGCAGAGACGTTGAAGGTACAGGAACAAATTTATTCTAGGGACCAAGTGGGTTTAAACACATAATCAATCATCAGCTACTGATTACTATAAATGTACCTTGGGAACTAATAAAATAAAAATTTTGGGGGTAAACCCAAAGAACTGTAGGCCAATAACACCGTTAAAAAATCACAAAAAAACCCTGTGGATGGTGTTAGTAAAAGTATAAAAATAATCCCAACCCACCCAAGAACAGAGGAAGAAACCTCTATGATCAACACCATAAACCTCTGGTGAAGAACCTGGAATTTAAAACACTATTTAATAATAGGATGTACTTTGGGCTATTTTTATATACCTATATATAATGAGTGAGAAAACAGTAAAGTTACTGAGTTTTGAAAAGCAGCACTTAGTTTATAATAGCCAGTGAGACAAGATAGCATCTCATGGACAGCTGAACCTTTTGCTCTTCTTGGAAAGAAAGAACTTTCTATTCTTATCAAGCTCTTTTGGTAATAACTAGATCATTTTGACTGTAACTGTTAGCCTGACTGTAACCATTTATTAATATCAATGAGACTAATAATCCCAGGTTACAAATAGGAGGCAAGTTTCCTTAGCCCACATTAACTGTGCAGAGTAGCACAACACTTTTGGACCAATATTTTTTCCCATCATTTATGTGTCTAGATTAGATCACAAATCTGAGGCAGAGAGTCCAGCCTTTCCAGAGAAATTTAAAGGTCTTTTCTGACACCATGAAAATCTCAGGTTCGGTCTCCATATGTGTTAAAGGTTGAAGTGTAGTTTTTCCTTTATTCCTTTTGTAAGTGTTTGGTTTAAAACAAAAGAGGGAAAATAAAAAAGCCATTAAAAGAGTTTTCTGCAATTAAATATTATTTTTCATATATCCTAGAGACTGGTCTACCAAATGGATATCCCATAACCAGTGTAGAATTGCACAAAGGTTCCCGAAACTTAGAATATACTTCAGATTATTGTTACTGAATTAGATTTTCATTTACAGATTTGCTGCATGTGAAGTCTCAGTAGTAAAATTATTAATAAAAGGATCCAGATTCTATTCTATGTATGTTTGTAAGAAGGAATCCTGAGAAGCTCACATGGTGTTAAAGGTAAACCATATTTATTCTGCAAACACATAGGATTGAATCGGTTTGATTTTCTGATCTCTGAATGTTTCAAGTCTATAGCCATCCAAAAAGTCAACATGCAAAAGTTTTATGCATAAAAGAGAAGAATTATATGCACGACTGAGAAAAGTAAAAGGACAGTTTGAGTCATTTAATGATGTGTTAAGCATTTTTCTTTTTTAGTTTTATTGGTTTATAAATAGGTTAACATGTTCTAGAAGCAATTGAAGAATTCTGGAAGAATGTAGGCAGAAGTCATACAGAGTCAACTTTCGAGAGGAGAATAAAAATAATATTGCACTTGATCTGCATGTTCAGATTCACAGGGCAATCTCATTATCAAAACCAGCACAGTTGCAGAAAGAACAGAGGAAAAGATACAATTCCACATTGAAAAGATGTGATAAAGAAGATAAGGGGGACAAATTCTAGAATCAGATATGGGAACAGGAATCAGAGGACCTTGGATCTTTTCTTTCTTCTACTGGAGACCCATGGCAAAAGTCAATCCTAAGAGTACATCCACAGACTCTTAATTTGCTACTAGTTTAGCATTAGCAGGAGAAATAGTAGTGCGGCACATGGAATAGAGAATTTAGTTTCGATGTGGAATACACTCCAGATATTTCGGTACCATTGTTCCTCTCTAGCAAAAGGCACAATGCACTAGCTCAGAGGAATGCTGTAGAGAATTCATCAGTGTTTCAGAGGGACAACATCATCTTTCACCAGGGTACTTCATGTAGATGTAACACCTGCTAGTGTTTGCTTGCTCTGAAATGTAAATCATCTTCGGCTACATCAAAATAATAGAATGTGAGTGCTGTGTATACAACCCTAGCTCTGGTTTCAGAGCTGTTCAGAGAAAGGATTTGGTTCAAATATACAGTTCCAAGGTGAGTGTGGTAAGGTGATTCTGCCATACATTTCAACACTAAATAGCAAAGGTATGCCTTTGGTTTCAAGCCCAGAAAGTATTTCTGAGTTCTGCAATTTAACAGATAGCCTTACTACAGCAGATTTTTCTGTCTGAAACAAAGCAGAAAAACTTTCCCTTGCAGAAAACTGCACAAGAGTTTCAAATTAGTTTGGCAGGCATTCTCTCAGTAACTTGCAGTAAGAACATAAAGAAAACCCAGGTTTTTTACTTCATAAAGTAAAGTTTGCCAGGACTTCTCCCTTGGGCCTATCAAGTCTATGAACCTGAAACTGTAGGCTGGTGCAAGAAAACATGGTGACAGCATCGATGTTTTGCATTTATGTGAAAATTTTCAGGGCAGCATACAGATAGAGAGTTCCTCAATATAAGTAGACCTTTATTTTTCATGTAACAGCAACACTTAGAAGGAGAAATGAAAGACTGGCTGGTCCTTCAGGGCAAGTCTACTGAGTCAATATTGTAAATTTTGCAAGGGTGCCTTTTAAAGATATTCACAAGTTGGAATACCAATAAGGAATAAAATCTTATTCAATGTGATCAGTAAACTCAAAAGAAACACTGAATGGGGACAGCTCTAAGGTCTGTGCATTATTAAAGAAATAAAGTAGAGTTTTTTCCTAGCTAAAAATCACCAAAATTACAATTGCTGTTCCACCTACAGCTGCCAATGGGTAAGGCACTCCTTAGCTGCAGCTGTTTCTTCCTATTGTATTATTAAACAGGGTATTTGATCTTCACTTTTCTCAAGCATTCCCCACTGAATTTGTCACACTCAGTTCAGACATTAAAGATGAGCCATATGGCCTCTATTAAAATTAAAGTACAGCAACCAGCTAAATCATGTAACACTGAAAATTGTACCTGGCATAAACCTTCAATCTACTCACAAAAAATTCAGTTAATCAACTTATCTTTACACCAGACCAGAGAAATGACATGACTATTATTACATCACTTTTCCAAGGCGTTATTAAGACATTGCATAAGACATTGTCATATGTGTTTTAAAGTCTGATCATATTCTAGTTTTAAATCTACAAGGCAACAGTCATGTCTGCAGCTATTAAATGTAGGGCAAAATTTGGGGAAGATTTATTTCAACTTCATTTGTTTTTCACACATAAAACCCACAGCCTCTGTGATTTGAAATTATTTCTATTTACCCACACTGTAGCCAAGCTTAGACATTTTGTTATTCAGACAACATATTACGAGTCACCTAATCAGTTTATCTTGGAAGGTAAAAGCAAATGTCACATTCCCTCTTTCTCATCTATATCTCTCTTCTACAATTCTTTACATGTAATGTAACCATTTTTAAAGCACAGTTTAGTAAGGAACCTTTCCATTAGGTTGAGTGTTATTAGATTTGGCATTATGCAGGACTAATAAATTAGTATCTTGCCCACAAAAATATCATGCAATGCAGACTGGAGTCATAATAAGTCAGCATGTAAAGAATATCAATTTTATAGCTATGACTTGCATCCCCTCCTCCCTCTCCCCCTCACAAGCCTAGCTTCCCTTTCTGAGGAATGATTCCTGAAATTATTTTGAGAAGGGCTGTGCAGAGGTACTTGTCATTTTAATGTTTTATTAGAGGAAAAAAAATTTTAAAGAGATGTTTGGAAAAAAAATGTTCACGGATGTGTTTACATTTTCCCCCATAAATTCTGTTACATTTAAAAAGTATTTATTTAAGAAATGCTTCCCAGCATCTCTCCCAAGTAAACAAGAAGGATGTTGTGAGACACTGCTGAAGAATCAAGTAGAAAGCTGAAATAAGTCTACCCCAAAAGCAGGGCAGACTACAGAACCTCTTAGGCTCTTCTAAAAAAGGTCAAGAATTCCTTCAAAAGACCATAAGTCACAGATTGAAGATTTGTTCTGCCCATTATTATAATTTTTTATATTAACAAAGCGGACTCTCAACTCAGTGCTCTCTTGCACATTCTACTTCAAGGTTGCCTCTCCAAATTTTAGAAACACATTTTTTCCACTGACAAGAATCTTATAAAACCTTTTTCAGATGTGGCCCTGAAATGTAGGTTGCACAGAACTGTGCATTCAGACAGTATATAGAACTACTAGGCATTATACAACTGGTGTCTCTGTAGAACTGCATCCAGTCATGACCTTATGACAGTCTGAGAGCAACTTGTTCTGCCAATGTCAAATCACATTTTAGTTCAGGATAACAGCTATAATATTACAGATGATGCAGAAAATACTGCATTTTAGAATTCTAATGTTTCATGCATTACGGTTTTAAAACATATTATACCCACGTTCAATATTATCCATTTACTTCTGTAAGTACTGACACACACAGCTTCAAGGAAAGCACAAACAGAATTTATCTTATTTCAGTATGTCTTATATTTTCTAAAGCAGCTGGTGCTGTAGATTATCAATACTCCTGTTTTCACTAAACACTGTCAATTCAGAATAATTTAATTGTGTATTGTAGTACCAGAAAGCTACAAAGCTTGGGGAAATAATTAACTTCATGAAGAAGAACCTTCTTTTCATTTCATCATTCAGTGCCCATATAAAGATTGATTTTACAGGTGATGAATGTTTTTATAGGTAAAATAATATAATGAAATCTCTTACTAAGCTAGTTTTTTGCACATTTCATCCCAAATTTTATTGCAGAGGATGAGTAAATACTTCAGGCATGGTATCAACTTTGGAGATGATGAAAAGAGAAAAGGGAAACAAAACCAAAAGGCAACCCAATAATAAAACTAATACAGACTGTTCTTTCTTTTCTGGAGTTGTGCCACTGCACAGCAATTGGAATCACTGGTTTTGAAGGAATTCTTGCCATTTTACTTCTAACCCTGAAAGAAAGTGAATACTATTAATGTACATTGTTTCATACTGATTAAATAATGTAGTACAAGTGTAAGATTTTAAGCAGAAAGACATTTTGTTATTTTCCTACAGGTGGCTAATTAGAATGCAAACTTTGTGTAACTACTCCTCACTCAGCTGGGAGGTCTTACCCTCATATATTTTTTAAATTAATCTGAAGACACAAGGCTTTCAATCGTGCCCAGACACACAATCAGCCACATACAAGCTGGCAGGGCTCTTTCAGACAAATCTGCTCTGAAGCAGTACCGTTTTGTGCTATGCCGGCATCTTTCCTACTGAGAAAGACGGCCTTTCCCTGCTGATTCGCTGCAACCTTCTATCGCCACAGAAACGGAATTTGGGAAACGACTGACATTTTTATCTCTCACCCGTCACCACCCTCAAGTTCACCCACCTCAACTTTCAATGTTCCCACCCCAAAGATCCCAACAGGTAAAGAAACAAAACACGGAAACCGCCGAGTGTTTAATCCTGACTTTGAGCGGCAGCTTCTGACGGGAGGCTTCCTGAGCGGCATCTTCACTTCTCATCTAGCACCATCTACTGCCCAAGGCGGGCAGGAGCCCCGGGGAGCGCGGGGAGCCGCGGAGCTGGGCACGGCCCCTGTCCTCACCGAGCTGGGAACGGCCCCTGTCCCCCCCGGGCTGGGGACG
>WEKY01038430.1:22628-53384 GCA_013390045.1 Picathartes gymnocephalus
TGCCCCGCACCGAGCTGGGAACGGCCCCTGCCCTCACCGAGCTGGGAACGGCCCTTGCCCCGCACCGAGCTGGGAACGGCCCCTGCCCTCACCGAGCTGGGAACGGCCCTTGCCCCGCACCGAGCTGGGAACGGCCTCTGCCCCGCACCGAGCCCGCCGCCGCTGCAACACCAGCTCGAACTTTGCGTGGTTATCCAGATGGATCCAGGTTGCAAAGAATCTGCTCCAACTCCGTTGAAAGGACAAAGCACCTGTTTACCCAGCAGATTTCTCTATTCGTACTTGAAGTTGCTGTTACCTTTGGGAAAGGACTTCTACTTGAATAATACTGTATGAGCTACAGGAATGCCATCCAAAGATGGTGGAATATTTACTATGCAGTTTCACACAAAGTAGATAGTAATAGAATTAGAAAGGAAAAAGTAGACAGTAAGTTCAGGCTAGCTTGAGCTGACAGCGAGGAGACACTAGGTACTCACTACATAAGTACTACAGGTGGGTAACAGCACAGCTGTTACTAAACACAGGGAAGATCGCTTCCAGGCTAAAATAAAATTCTGCATCATCCATGACTGAGGTGTGGATTTACCTCCTAAGAAATGACAGAATCACTACATTTTGATCATGTTAGCTACAGGTGTGCTAAATGCAGTTCTCTAAAAACAGCATTCACAGTAAAGAACAAAAATTGATATTTAGAGAATCAATGAATGGAGGTCATTACTACCTTGGAGTACTGGGATCCTGATGTCTACAACAGTGATTAATATTCTGCAGATAAACCATTATCAAATTAAAAAGATACATACTGTGTAATAAACCTTCCTCCAAATGCCTTGTCATCTTCATCACAACAGCTAAGCAAATTACTATATGTACACGCTACGTACCCTTTGTACTTAAACACATTATGAGGTAACATACAAGTCCTTATGTTTTTACTGAGTTCTAAGTAGATGCAGATAATAGACCATATCAGTTTATTTCCTCAGATGCTGCTAGGTGTTTAGTGAAAAAGTATTCAATACTAAGCCAAGAAAATGTCTTTTATTTAAAGTGTGTTGACATTTAGACAGCGAAAGACAACCATTGCAATTCTCTCTCAGTGAGTTACAGTGCTGGTTTACACTTGTAATCCCATCTCCATTCTTTTGAAAAATCTTTCCTCAGATCTAATTGATTCAAGCACTAAAACTCAGAAACAAAGAACCAGGGAAAGTTCAGAAAATCTGAAAACCAGAAGGCCTCAAAACAACTAGTTAAACTAGCCAAAAAAATCATTTGAGTTGCATGTGCCATATGACATGACATGTTTTGCTGCCAAATTCCCCTGTATCCTTTTAATATGGAAAACTCCAAAATTAAAAAGAATCTGTATTAATAAAAATAATTCTTCTGAAAAATGAAAAGGATGACACGCTATCTGGAAAAGTCACATTTTTAAAAATGGGTCTTTAGCAGCATGCTTCTAAAAAGGAACTCTAATTTTTTTCCTGTTGCTGGTAATAAAATAAATCTTCAAATAGCCTACAAAATGATCAAAACTGTGGTCTGCTGACAGCAGCATATTAATGCAGACAAAATATATCTGAACAAAATACAAAACCAAAATACAAAACTGAGATGGCAGTTGACAAGCCAAAGTTAAATGTTCATAATGAAAAGCATCTTTGCCAAAGGTATGGAATAATATTAATATAGAAAGTAATTATGGCCCTTGTATGAAACATTCAACCTCTAAAAATGAAGGAAATGACTAATATATATGTTCAATATGAAAACGTTACTGCCATTAAACTAGGATTTCATTTAAATAATGAAACCATTTACAGTGCTGAAATATTAAGTATCCTATATCAACTGAATATATTAAGCCACATAATAATTGCTCTGATTATCAAATAATAAATCAAAACAGAAGGTTAGATAGGCTGAACAATGACTTAATGTCTACAACTGAATCTGATTGTGAGTTGAACTTAGAAGGTACCTGATGAAAAGGTCTAAATTAAAATATATAGTCACAATATTTGGATAGTATTGGGATACTCAGTAGTAAGCCATAGTTTCCTATTGATTCTTTACAAAATAGGAATGAAATCATGAAAGAGAAGTGCAAAAATGGTGTAAATGCACGAGAGAAAATGAGTTTTTAAAAGCATTTGAATGAACAATTAAGAGCACCTTCCATGAAAATGTGTACAGGGAAACACCTTCTTTTTGTCTTCATTTCCCACAAAAACACTGTGTCTTTCCTGTAGTTTTAACAGAGTTAAAGCACAAGAAAAGCTAAACTACATGAACCACACTTTCTTGCAGTCTTCAGATAGTTATTTACTGGTCTTGACTGAACTAAAGTCCCTCTGCCTTCATGAATCTGGACCAACTGAATGTCTTCAAGTAACTTGGGGGCAAAAAAAGCTTCTGAATCCTTAATCAAGTTTTATCAGTATTCATATAGGAAATCTAGATTTACTACAGAGAAAAGAGGAGAAAGAAACAAATGAGAAATCCTAAGGTGAGGAAAAAAAAGGTGAGGTGTGGATGAATAGAATTTTAATTTCATACCCAGAATATTTGGAATTGCTATTTCTTTACGAATCAGAAAGTAATAATACTGGATATCAAGGAGGAATATACTCATGACCAAGAAAAATTGATTAGAATGAATCCATATTTAGGTGTTAGATATGGTTGCATACGCCTATGATTAGATATGTTAGATATGGTTACATATGGGAGAACAATTTCATAGCAGGATTCAATATTCTCCAATTAGTGATCTACTTTCTTGTTTTACTTAGTCATACCTATTATGAAAAAAACCTGTATTATTTTTCCTGTCATTAGCAGAGATAACCTCTCTTCAGAGAGGTAGACTCCACTCAACCACAGTCATCAGAATAGTTCACTAGAAGCCAGACTGTGGTCTATCACAAAAAATTACTATGTTTCCTATAGTTTTGCTATAAAGCCCAAATTTATTGATAGGGTGTCTATCCACTGAAAGCCATAATATATTTAGAAATGAAGAGGCCTTTACTGTGTGTCTGTGTACATTCAGTTTTGCCTGTGACTTTCCTCTCTCAACCTGCTTTGGAGATGAACGTGCTATGTTGCCTCCCTGTGCTGTTGGCAGTACGGCTAGGTCCGGGGCATTGGGAGGAAAGGGTGCAGTCCTCATTATCGCTGTACTGGATCCTTTGCTGGAAAGCTGCCTGCAGGAAAGCCTCATTCAGGATCCTGACAAAGGCACGAAGTTTCTATAATGCAGCTCTGCAACACCACCTCTCCACATTCCCTGCACAATCTATCCAGATTCTAGCCATTACAAAGCACATTTGTGAAGGCCTTCTATCCTTCCCTTATTTCAAGGTAAGTGGAATTCATGGAAAGATATAGTCTCAGATGGAAATAGCAAATGGGTGAATTACATTTGCTTTCTGAAGTATAAAATAGTGGGGCTCACTCTGTTTCCAAAAACCCAGCACATGCTAAAATCATTGTCAATTTGCTTGAAATATCTTGGTACACATCCCCTAAATATCAGCTGCTTCTAATACTAATATAGTGCTCTAGTTCACGATGGAATCTACTGGCTTACTGTCTGTGTAAGCAGAGGTGATCCACCTTTTAGCTATGATCCACCACTTGAAAGATCCCCCCACCCAGATTTTTTGATTTATTCCAGCATCATTCAGAACTCTCTGTACTGCTAGATTTGACTACCTCCGCGTACTGCAGCTTCTCATACTTCACAGCTGCCTTTGAATGTCATCCGTTAATTTCTCCCCTCATCCTCTGTAGAACTCTTCCTACTGCTGTTAATCAGGCCATTTTGTTTTCTAATTTTAAATCTGTTATAAAACCTTCTCTTTCCACCCCCAGTGCATATGGGCAGGTTTTCTTTTACTGCAGAGCTCTCAGATACCAAAGTTAGACATTATTTATCACTAACACACTGTCTAATTCGTCCACCATTACTTGCTTTGTGAAGTTTACCTAGAAAAGAAAACAAACCTGTGCCTTTCCTCCTTCCCTACTTGAAACTGTTTATAAGGAATCAAAATGCTTCCTTAAGGCATAAAGGAAATCAATGACAGAAATCATAAAGAAACTTGAATATCCAGTGCAAGTAGCAGCTCTGTAGATCTGCACAGGACTCTTAGCATCACATATGCAATTCACAGAGTTAAAATTCCCCTGTATCCTTTTAATATGGAAAACTCCAAAATTAAAAAGAATCTGTCCAAATTCTAGACCTAATGTATGCTGCTGTAAGTAACCTGTAAAAATCACATCTGGTGTGCTTTGATGGTTGCCAAGTTACAGTGTTAAACACCTTAAAGGCAGATGTCTGTGGTCTTTGTTTGGTGAACCAAAAGCAGTCAAACTTTGGTAGATTTCCAGGTACACTTTTAGTCTTGTAATGTCCATTTTAATAGACACATGTAAGTGTCTATAGTTTTTAAGGGTTCAGCCTGAAGTCACTTCTTTTCCTACACATTTAGCAACATCAGAACAGAAGTTCTAATAATTTGAATGTAGCCTAGCCTGACCCAGTCGAGGAAATATTAACATTATACTGAGAACAACTTGGCCTTGTACTATGCTTAAATACTGGTCATTTCTTATGCAATCAATGACTTTGATAAGAAGGTTGTCAGACTAGAATTGAGCAGTGCTGACTGTACAGTAGCTTTATAAATTTATAGCATGGAGGGTACTTCACCATGAGACAGATTTTGAGGAGTGGTCATCATGCCAGTCATGACTTTCTCAAAAGGAAGAAGGAAGCCAGGTAATTGGGATTTTACCAGTAACTTGCTAAAGCCTTTAATGGAATCAAAATGGAAAGGTACACAAAAAGATTGTCAAACACGAAGTTTCTAGCCTTTGTAAACAGTAGGTGTTCATCAGTATAATAAACACACTGCTGATGCAACATCATAAAGCAATAAGGGGGACTCGTGGAAGTGAAATTCGTGTAGAAGACCAATACATTCTCTTGTCCATGCAGAAAAAAGAACTCAATGTCTGTTGTATAATATTATGAATATGGTGGCACAGGTATTCAAATCTTCTAGCTTAAGCTACAAATAGGCACACATAAGACCAAACACATAAATTATCTTTAAAAACCTCAAGCAGTTTGAGCACAGGGTTTTCACTGTACCAAAAAAAGTGCTGGTATTTAAACCAATGAAGATTATGCTGAAAAGAATGGTATTGGATGTGGCAAGAGACCTGGAGCATAGAGACAAGGGGGAAATTTTGCTGGGATGTTTACCACATAAACCAACACTAATTCTGTCTAAAGAGAAAAATAAATCCTATTTTCCTGTAATTGGGAGCATACATTATGAAATGTCATAAGATGCAAATTATCAACTACTGGAAACAATAAAATACAGAAAAAAATGCAGTGGGTAGGAAATTCCTGCCCACTTAATCTATTAATAGCACATGAATGTTCAGAGCATTATGCCTACAACAGACTACAGTCTTTTTCTACCTTGGTTTCAAAAACGCAGGCTACCAGAATATATGCTCTCTTAAAATTGCTTTAGAGACAACTCAGGCATGGAATAAAAATAGCATACAGCAGCTATTTAATCTAAATTGCTCTTAGAAAAATACTACTAATTGCTCCTTTTGCACACTACTGATTTAACATCCTCAAAAAATATATCTTTGTTTTGGTTAATTTATCTTCCCCCTCTCACAATTAACGATTGCACACAGCATACAGATGAATTTTTCTTTCAGGCCCTTCTAATTTATTTCCAAACACTATGTCTTAACAAAAAAGAGACTCTGTATGTTATCTTTCTGGTCCTCAAGAAGTGATGTGAAGGCACTCAGTGAAAATCTAACAGAATCTTAAATGTAAATCAAAAACAGTTCATTCAGCCATAGGATTCATTCAGTTTTTTCAATATCTATTTCACTCAAACCAGACAATTTCTTCTTTACTGCTAATTTAGAGAAATCTCGCTTGCTATAATGAGCTGGATGGATATTTCTTTTAGATATTTAGCTTGCCAGTACACTAATATTCTAATACTCATTTATATTCCAGAAGCAAGAATTTCTGTCTGGAGGAGATACTTATTGTTTAAAATGGGTTGATCTGCTCTCTAAAGCTAATGGGAACTATTGCTGTGCAGTTGTACAAAAAGGTCAAACTGTAAATAGTAATACCTGCATGTGTAGCAAAACCATTTGTTCCACTGTTAATCAGGTGTAAGTGAGGTTGGGGTGGTTTTTTAATTTTTATATTAAACTTATTTCAACAAAATTAGAACATCATCAGATGGCATTTTTATTTTTATTTACAAGACATTATATGTATAATGTCTTCTAAATAAAAATCCTTTAATTTAGAAGACATTATATGTATGTATTTTCATCAAAATAAATATTGCCTTTCTATATTTTTTTCATGTGCATACACCAAAGAGAGAAAAAAGTTGTGAAATTTCTAATGTCATTTGCAGATAATTCTGATAAAGAAAAAAAAAAGGAAGGATTTGCAACTTTCTTACACAGGCTATATAGCATATACTAAAAATGTTCATCATCTTAGCATCCGAATAGCAAATACATATACGTAAATAAGGATATTAATATAATTATGTGCTAGATTTTCAAAAGTACCCTTATTCCAACAACTACCAGCCCACATTAACTGTTCCACAACTGTGATTTCAGGGTCCATTCAAAATTTATGTGACTGGTAGCAGTAATTTTATTTGGTGGGCTTAAGAGAGCTTGACCAGATGACACAGTGAAATTCTTTTCTCCTCTCTCTATCAGCATTACAAAAGTACTTACTTTTTACAACTCTGCCTCCCTGCTGCCACAAAGGTGATTATAACTATTGATATGCATTCCCCCCTCTTTCAAATGAAGACTAATGGTCTGAAACAATGGCTGGTGCCACTTAATCCAGCAGAATTAGAGCAGAACATCACAGGCAGGTCAGTATATTTTCTAAAAAAGGAAGCTTTGAGAGTATACATACAGAAACTCAGGATATATTGATTCTACCTGAATCATGTTAACACTCAGCTCTCCTCTGTCCAAAATCTCCATTCAAGCACAGTTATACTCTAAATTAGCCAACTAATGATAAACAAATGATGACGGACACTGTGGAAAAGGAAGTAGTAAGTGAAAAACTACACTTGTAAAGTTCCACTATTGCCATATCAGATTCTTCCTTTCTGCAACTTATACGGATATTTAGTCTTTTCTCCCACAATATTGTCACCACTGACATAGGCAGTGGTTGCCAAAGGACAAAAATAGCAACATAAGGCAAGCTAGAAGAAGTGATTTCTAGGAAAAGCTTCTGAGAAAGATAGGCTGCCTTCAGCAAACTAAAGGAAGAAGATACTCTAAATCCAGTGCATTAGGAGAAAGATGTCAGTTTACAAATGCCTTGTCAGCCAAAAGGGTTGTTTGAGTAATTACAGAGCACAAACATGAAAAGAAGAAAAAGGTGAAAACTGAAATGAAAGCTGTATCATAACTGTTTAGAAACCCTTAGATAGACTTAACTGAAAGGTAAAGATCTACATGGGTGGAAACTCAAGTCTCCTAAGGAAGGAAGTGAAACTGATGGAATAGCAGCAGGTTGTAATACTTTTTTTCTGCTAGTTTCTATCTATTGATTAAAGTAGATTTGTCCTTCCTATGGGAATCTACAAAGCCTGAAAAGTATAAGGGGAAATTAAGAAGTAATTTTACTTGCTAATATTATATCTAATTGCCTGCAAATCTGACATCTTTCATCTATAGTACCTGTATGGTTTAAACACACCTGAAAAAAAAAATAATGAAGAGACTTTATTTGGTAAAAATGTGACTTTTCCAAGGAGTATTTTAGGCAACGAAAATGGAAAGAAGCAAAGAAAAGTCAGATTTACAGTATCTACAGACCCCTCTTATCAATCATATTCTTCCTAATCAGCTGGTGCAGCATCTCAATAGAAGAAGCTAGACTTCTAGGTTATGCTAAATCTATGTGGAAAATATTAGAAGTCTTGCCTGAAACAAATCCCAAGGAGGTATTTGGATGTAAAATGTATAAATATGGTTGCAAAGTCTGTGAGCTGTTACAGAGGAGATGGGCATTTGGGGAAAGCCAAACACAGAATAAGCACATTTAGTGTTACAATAGGGAACCTGTTTCTTATAAAGACTATTTTTTTTTTTTCCCACTGGAAGAAGTTTCAATGACAAAAAAACATTTTTCAACCTTTTTAAGGGCCTAGGGACTAAGAGATAACTGATTCTTAGGAAAATACTATTACAAAGTGCATTATTCGCTTAACAAAAACCCAAGAGTATATACATGCATGAAATGCACAGAAGACTGTTTTTCTTTCCTGTTCATACAGAACAGTTTTAACATTTAGGTACTTTGTTCCCTGATAGGAAATGCACATGCAGGCCTGCCAGAGGAGGCAAAGAGATCCTTTCTTTTACAGTGCTCACTCATCTCTTTTCAGACACAGCCAGAGGGGAAGTGAAGTTGCTATTGGTCTCAATCCTGTTTCAAGGTCCATTGCTGCATTTTATGCAATATCTATTTAATATAAGCTTCATAAGGGATGATGGCAAGAAGGATGAGACCCAGCATTCAGTGAGTGTCCCAGCCATCAGGCTGTACAATATCTCTGCTTCTTGCCTCTTTTTTCTCTATAGAAATGTCCCAAGAAGCAGAGAAATCTGAGTTCAAACCACCTCAGACTGTGGAGGAAAAATGCCTCTGACATCTTCCAGTTCTGTTTATGCAAAGATACTACACAGAAGTCTCTGGGCTAGGATGCCTTCATTTTAGGGAAAAAAAAAAAAAAAAAAAAAGGAGTATAGTTAAAAGTTCTACTGTTGTTAAAAACTGGCATGTGCAGCATGTATCTCAGGTTCTTAAATGGGACCCCCACACATGTATTTTCTGGGTCTCTCAATGGCCTTGCTAGCACACTTTTGAACCCACCAGACACTGCTGCAACTGTGCTGTGTCTCCTGAAAGACTTTAAAAGATGAGGAACCTTAGAAGACACAAACACAGGTGCTGGCTGAACACTGGGTCTCGAGTTAGCAGTTCTGAACTTAAATGCAAACCTATTTTTTTTTTTTTTTTTNNNNTTTTTTTTTTTTTTTTGTCTGGCCTAGCAGGACTGAAAAATACATTCTGCAAACACACTGAATTGTAACATATCAGTCCCTGAGTGGGAATTCAAGAAATAGTTCAGGACTGATAAGAAGTTAAGCGTGACTTAAAGGATTACTAATCTATAATTAAATACAAAGTTGAAGCTACTCATGTGGTCAAATACCTTGAAGATGACACTTTATGTCAGTCTGACCTACATCATGAACTTCATAAAGTTCAGGTACAATTCTCAGCTACTTTTTTCGCATATAATTTTATTAATGCTTCCTTCCGATTTGTACAGAGTCAACCAACACAGAAGACACTTCTAGGCACCTCGAAATCAATTGCTAAATGTCATATAAGGCAGGGGTTTGGCTTGTTTGGGTTTGGTTTGTTGTTTTGTTTGTTTTAGTTTGGGGTTTTTTACATTTTGTTTTATTAGTTACATCAGTTGTCTTGTATACTGAATAAATAGAATTCAAGAAATGTCTAACAATGTTAGCCGGTTATCTGTAATTAATATTAAGGTTAGGGGATGCTGATGCATTTAAAACACAGTTTCATTTTGCTTTTCATATAATAGGTTCTTGGGAGACTTCATGATTAGCAATAAAAAGCTAAAAATACTCCTCATAGATCTGAATCTCAACTATAATAGGAGACTGAAACACAGATTTTATAGATATGTAGTGCACAAAGATTCAGATAGATACCTGGCATGTTTTCAAAAGTGCCTAGATGCATAACTTCTGTAGTATCCTGGAAACAGGTCTTGTCGAAAATTCTTTGATGAGATGACAGGCTTAGCTGGTAAAAGTAACAGTGTAGATGTAATAAATACTTGCAAGGCTTAGCACTACATGACACTCAGGGTAAAATACTTACACTACTTGATATCAGTAAGGCATGTGTTTAATGGACACAGAACCTGCTAAATGACAGACTCCAAGATGTCAGAGACAACTGGGACTCAACAGTCTGTGCTGGCATTTTGAACAGAAGTGAAGCAGAGACACAATGGCATCCTAAGCAGCAGTAGCTCTCTTGGTTTTTTGATGGAGGCGACTGCCTCCTCCAGCATCCACTCTGTAGTAAGAGCTGTGGGGTTCCTCTTCTGAGGGCAGTGGTGAGCTGGGCTTAAGGGTGAAATATGTCTGAGAGAGGTTTCTCCTGTGGTGAGTATGGGCTCCACCATCCCTTGGTAACCTTGTGCCTCACCACACATTTAGAAACATGGTCCAGGTGGCAAAGATAGGGCAACCCATCCTGTTCATGCTGTCATATGAACACTGACCCATTTTCAAGTAATAGAATCACAGAACATTTTGAGTTGGAAGAGGCATACAAGGATCATTGAGTCCAACTCTTAAGTGAACGACCCACAAAGGGATGAAACCTGTGACCTTAATGTTATTAGCACTATGCTCTTACCAACAGTCTAGCTGAATAAAGAGAAAGCCAAAGTCACACACGAAGCTCTGAGCAAGGCAGGCCCAAGAGGGAACACTGACATGGAGAGGATGAGCAGTTGGACAGGACGCCTGGAAGCAGCTGAGCCCCTGGCATGAGGCTGTTCCACAACAACCCTCCTGGGCCGCACTCACCCTCAGATGCCTCAGCAGCCCCAGAGCAGGGGCTAGCAGGGCAGGTCGGATGTCCCCGGGCTGTGCCACAATGCTCTCTGCCCCGCAGAGGAGACCCAATGTCACCTTTGTATGCTCCCTGCAGGGACGGTGTAATACAGCTGCTTCATTTACAGACGTGATGACAGGAAACATGCTTAAACTTGGTGCTTGCAGCCAGCAGAGAGATTTGGGAAGGCATCCCAACTCCAAAGTGCTGCAGGCACAAAACCACCAGTCCTTCTATCACTGCATGGATGGTGCCGTGCAGTTGGCTGACTTGAAAAATAGCGAAGGTCACGTTTGCTGACAATTGTATTTATTACAACATTTTTGTTTGTTCATTTTATTAAATTATTTAAGCCACTTTGTTTTTTTCCCCTCAACAGCAGACAAGTTGTATTTCATATTGTCCACAGAAAAGCCATGTCGGCAATTCCAGGCTTCCTGTCAGGGGCCGTGGGTGGCGGGTGCTGCTGGAGACACTGGAAGGGGGCACCTGCCATCTGGAGGCTGGGTGTGAGCTGGTGCCACAGTGGGTGCACACCTGGCTTTGCTGGATGGTGTGACAGCACCTGCTCTCATTGTGCTCCCCTCTCCCCCACCTGCTATTCAAACCTTGTTGTTTCGCCAGGCATGATTTGAAAAGGACTGTAAACCAGCTCGGGGTATGAAAGGCACTGCCACTGCCAGCAGCGGCACAGGGAGAGAGGTGACATGTATCTGACATGTGCTCTGTGTGATACCAGAGGCAAAACCACTGTCTTGAAACTCTGGAGGATCTCCCTCAGGACTCAGCCAGTGTCTTATGCACAATAATATAGCCAGGGGATAATGTGTATTACTATCTGAAGAGACATCACTGGCAGTTAGATGTTATTTTTACTTGTCTACCACTTGTCTACTATTTGAAAATAGTATGTTGTTTTTGTTCATCTAACTACCTGGATTCCAGAAAATGCCAGTGACAGGTAAAATTAAAATACTACCTCCAGACATTTATTAAATACAGAATTATAAAAAATGCATTATTTGAATATTAAAGCAACAAAAAAAAAATCAATTTACTGTAAAAAGGTAGCTTTTCTGTGTAGATTTTATCTTCCACTTTTACAATAATACATCAAGCTTAAAACAGCAAATGATAATGATGAATTGAGATTGTATATAATGTGAGTCCATAAACGTTACAAGTACATAAAGCAATAATGGCAAATATGTGAAAGCCCATAAAGATGAGAAAAATATAAGATTTGCGCAATAAAATGGGAAGCTTCCAAATAACAGATGTAATAAAATACAACAAAAGGAGAGTATTGCATACTTATTTTCAGAAGTAGCCAGGTAAAGTTAAGTTTTGGGAATAAATAAATTTCTGCTTAATTTTTTTCCTTCTCAAATTATACTGGCAACTAATTATTTAAATTGTGTTAATTAAGACAGTGCTACGGATCTCTATCAGAAGTGCATTACTTGCTATTCAGTGATTATTTGTCTCTGTTAAGCAGAAATATCTATCCAGGGAAGAAAAGATAGGCAGTCACACACCATTAAAATGGACAGTGAATTACTGAAATAAATAAAACTCACAGGTACTTCGTAGGCATCAAGTAGAGAAAATCCCTATCCTAATCTGTTCATAAATACTTAGGAGCAGTCAACACAGACATGAATGGGAGTGCTTTGTAATTTATTTAAAAATCAAGGAGAGCCAACACATCTATGGTGAAATGCTGGTCTTATTAAAAATCTCCAGGAACTTTGCCAATTACATTAGCACTTTAAGGGTTTCAACTCTGTAATCTCATTTTTATCGATATGATTTAGGCAGCTGCAGAGAGTCATGTTTCTCTTATGCTAGGGCAGACTCTCAGTGTCTTATACCAATGGTTGATGCCACCATGCTTTCTAAGGGACTATTCATGAAGTCAAATGCCATCTAAAAAGTGCAAACGAAAGAGTATGAACAGAAGTACTTATGATTTTTCTGTCATTTCTATCATATTTTTAATTAATAATCTCTGTGTCAGAGGGTTGTTCAGAATGAGCAAATCCAAGGCAATGTCTGGTTTTCAGCTTGGTTCCCCTAAGGAAAGAAGCTTGTACAAAATTCTGCTGAAATCTACCTTTTCATCTCCAGTAGTTTTTGAGCCTACTCCATAAATTTAACCAAATTTAACAATGTGGTAGGGGAATGAAAGATAATAAGTGCCAGCAAGTTTCACGAAAGCAGGTAGAGACAGAGCAAGATGCTAATAATTCCTCCACTTACCCTGCACTCATCTTCTGAGATATCAAATAGTGCATGCAAGTGACTGCATTTGAAACATAAATCTAGACAAATCCAGTCGTCATTAATATTGATTCTCATTGAAATGGTTCATATTTATTAGCTGAACTTTTGTGATCTAGGAAATAGATAAATTCTAAATGTTTTATACAATAATTTATTTCCTCTCAATCCAGATTTTTTATGAATACTCTACTTATTTATGTAAAAGAAAATCAGAAAGTCTCCTGTCTGGACACTGTGCTGGTGTGTTATTAAAATGTATTTCTCAATAAAGGCACATTCAGATTTGCAAGGAAGCTAGCTGCTAACAGACCAAGAGTTCTCCTTTGTTTTACAATAAGTAAATTTTATTAGCATTTGATTATAATATTCTTATCTAACAGTATTTCAGTTTTTTGAAAGAAAAGTTGCAAGCTTTTAACATATACTTGGGTAAACACCTTTAAACTTCAGAATTTCTGTAGCACTTCTTTCACATGTTGCAGGTATCAGACCAGTTTGTGGTGGACGGCAGATGGCTGGGGAGCTACAACTGTGATCCCCTGAACAGTCACTTGCCAAACCTTTCTTGCCAAATCCATATGTATACAGTTAAAACCAAAGGTATGAAAAGAAAAAGTGACACAGCCTTGATTTGTGGAAAACAACGTAGCAATAAATGAAGCTAGTGTTTATCTGATGGGAAAGCACAGTCCTGCAGAACAACAGGAATAGGACCTTTGATTAAAATTTTTCACCCAGCTGTGAGCATATTAAAACAGAAGAACAGCCCATCAAGCTCAGCAACCTGACTCCTATCAGTGGATGTAAGCAGTTGCCTTTTAAGAGGGTGAAATCTCATTCTGTTTTGTTCTCTGTTCTTCACCTACTGAGTGCTACCTTTTCTTTTGCTTCCCTGATACTGCATTCTAAACTATCTGTCATAATTTTAAGATTTTTCTCCAGAATAGAAACCACCAGCTCAAAGGCCATAATTCTGTGAGTTGGCTGCCCTTTGGGGTTTTTTTCACACTGTCTATCACTTTATCTTCACTGAAAGGCATTTCTCCAGGTTGTACCTTTCCAATACATGTTACTCAGCTTTTTTTCAGTACTCAGGACTACCCTAGCAGGCATGCAGACAGACTCTCATACATCTTTTATCATAAAATTATGCCTGTGCATGTAGAGGTACCTTGATGTTATTTAATGCCAATTTCTAACTGCCACAACGTCTAATCATAAATGCATAGGTGAACCACTACCGCCTCTCACCAGGCTGATGCTCTTGGCTGCTGCTCCTAGCTGCACTATTCCCTCTAATCATGATGCAGTTGCCTCCAGCTAGCAAGTCACCCCTATATTGATAACCCTCACTGTGCTCTTCCTACTCACCACAGTACCACTTACATGGTATTATCACACATTGATTTCAGCTCTGAATAGGTTCATTAAAGAGAGCCTATACTAAAATTCATTCACTTAAGTAACTGTCCTTTGTGACTTCAACAAAGAACCAGCATCATTTTATCTCTTGTCATTGCGATAGACCCAGTTGTGATGCTCTCCTAGCTTTCATGATTTCTGTTCTCTGAGTGATGACTAAAGGGGAATCATCTAAGCAGCTAATTGGGTTTTATTAGTGATTCAGCATGTAGGTTCAGTGAAGAGTCTCCATCTCTCATAAATATTATCAGCTATCATACTTTGGATCTCAGTAACAAAAAGGCCCCTTCAGCACTAAGTTACTTCTTCCTAGAAAACAAAAAGTCCCTTCTTAGCTTGATAAATGTCTGCATTTCCAGAAGACTAAAATAAGGACTTTGATTACAGTAAAACATTCACTCACGACCAACTAAAGACAATATTGTTTTTTTTATTTATAGAGAAAGGATATAACATTTCATCATAAAGCAGGCATCAATATGACCAAGTGGCTGCACTGGTATACTTTGCTTTAGCTTTCTAAATGAGGTATATTTATTCCAGTTTATCAAGAAATGTCATCAGAAGACTCTTTTTTCTCAGATCTGCCTTCTGACATCTCTGCTTGTAAGACTCTTTCTAAAAATATGTTCCAATGGCTGTACTTTGGAAGTATTTATAATCTACACAATGAACAAGTGTAGATAGAGATTAGGCATGCTCTTCATTATAACTATTATTCACAACTATTCCTTTTGAGCACAACCCCCAATACTTGGGCAGTTGTCCTCATGTGTAAATGTGCTGTTTCTTACATTAATAAAAGGACTATATTTCTGTCAGGACTCTAACAACAACTAAATAACAAATAATTTGCATATATGCACATGCGTAAATTAACATACATAGGTGCATACTATATTTTAGTAAATTACTGGCATGTGTTATGGTGCATTGTGACTCATGAATCATGAATCCAATTCAGAGATTATCATTTCCCATTAAATTAGTGCTTTCCATATGGTATCTCCAACGCAAATCCTACAACCTACTTATTGTAGCTAAAAAAAAATCTTACATCAAGAACACACTGTCCTAGGCTTTGAAAAAATGTTTGAAATCAAATTATTCTACTATGTCTAATACTGTTTAAAGATTTAAGTGATTTCTTCTTCTTTTTTCGGCATTTTATTTTTAGACTATATCTATTACAAGTTAGCATGTTATTTCTTTGTACTACTGGACTAGCATAAACCAGAAGCAATTATCACAAACTGGAGAGGTTTTTATAGTATAGCACCATATTTACCCACAAAGAAACCACTTCATCAAACCACAATGTCCTTTTGTAATGGCTGTATTAATACATGCCAAGAGTATTGCACTTACACAGTGAAAACTTTTATGAGAAACTCATGTGAAATCCTGCCCCTAGGTAACTCCCTGAGTCTGCTACCTATGCAGTGTTTTTGTAGAAATTGAATTGTAAGTGGTTCACAATCATATTAATCCAAAGAAAAATAGTACTAAAAACGGTAAAATGAAATATTTACAAAATTGATTTTATTTCTTTAAAATCTGTGAAAACCTTTTTAAATAAGAAAGATACTGGATTGACTTGCCATGTCATTAGAGTTGGGGTTATTTTCTATACATCACATTCTATTAAGCTCAGTATCTTTGCAGGATTTGAACATACTTTCAAAGACCTCTGATTTGAAAAAATTCCAACAGAGGGTGGGGTCAGAATATAATTCTCATTTTTAATGAAGTAGGGTGAGATTTTGCTACTGTAAATAGGACTGGTTCTGAACAATTTTTGCTCAGTAAGTTGGAGCATATAAGACTTTCATTGTTCCAGGAAGCCCTTTATAGCTCTACCGCATCTGCAGCTGGTCTCTAAAGTGTTTATGGACTAAGCTGAATAAATTTTGTTCTTTATATACTCTCATTGCTCTGCCTGTTTCATTTTTGTAATTGGACAGATAGCCAAAATGACCTCTACTGGCCATCCAGGGCAAGAGCTGTTTTAAATCCAGCCACTTATCTGTGGTTCACATAGTTCATATTTTATTACTTCATCACCACTTCAGTCTTTGGTTCTGGCACTTTTCCCGTTCAACTGACATTCACACTATATAACTGAGCTTTATTCATGGAACTGTGAAACAGACGGAAAGTATTCCAAAATGTGGAAAATGAAAAAAAAAAACCAAAAAACCATCTAAAAACAAACAACTTCACTGTGACATTTTCTTTGCTTTTTGGCCCTGGCTTTCTGGCAAAGGCACACTGAATATGTAAATTCATAACTAATGAAGAGTTATATCAGTCAAAGCTAATAATAGAGAAAGGAGTTACATAAATCAATATAGATAATAGAATCCATTTTTGAGGGGTATGGTGATCTGTTTGCAGGATATATACACACATACCTGTAATTATTTTTATACTATCAGCCAATAAACACACTACCAAATTCAGCTGGTGTTTATCTTCAATAGGCTACAGAAATCCCCTGATTATATATATACCTGAATGAAAAGTGTTCACCAGCCATTTAATCCTTCCTAGTTCTTAGAACTCCTTTCAGGAACAGTATCCTGGTAATTGTCCCCTGAAATTTTTGTCAGAGACTTCTGGGAATTATTCTACTAGGGATCTAATGCATAAAAATTGTCGATAACAAAGATCTATTATACCAAATGAAGGGAAAAACATGCATTTTCAGTGGTCAGTGGTTTGAAATTATCAGAGCAGCTGAGACAACTTAGCAGTAAGTCCAAAAATAAAACGAGCAGCAGAATAACTTTCCTCTCTTACCTTGGTCTCTCAGCTTTCCCTGTTTTTTGGAAATTATTATTTTCTGTCAGTGCTGCTTGATATGCCAGTGTATGGATAGTAAAATGGCATTCAATTCCTTTTTGCTGCAGTGTGGCCTTGCAAAATCATTTCTGATTTTCTGCTTACTCTCTGTAGAATATCTTCTTTGACATTACTGTATTTATACTTTTCTTTCCTTCTATTTGTCTAGTGTAAAATTGCATTTTCCCCATATGAATTTTCATATTCTACTTCCACTTTCCCAATTTTCATCTCCCTGGTTCTCTGTAGATGATCTTTCAGTTTTCATTACACTATCTTTTCTTTCAAAAGAAAATTATTATTAAGTGTTTTGATAAGTTATTTCTTCTCAATTAAAAAAATAGTAAAACTTAAATTAATATAGCAGTACATAACTCTTCCTCCTGATGAGAATACAGCAATAAGATGATTCCTGTTATCCCTAACATTTAAGGTAAGCTGTTAAAATAGGAAGAAAACTAGGAAAGAGGGATCATGAACATGAAGCAATTCTATGCAAAGCAGTCTTAATCTGGAAAAAATATTGGGAAATTGGAGCCACAACACTGGTGATGATACTGCTATATTCGGGACACAGAAAATTTCCTTGCTATTGCATACCTGTTCTGGGAGGATGTCTTTACACAGAAATACTGAATATTAATGGACAAAAGATGTACTCCATCAATTATATTGGTGTTTGTCTGTTTTATATTTGTAATTCTTTCTTTTAGCAGTCTGAGGTATTTAAGAACTGCTGTACACTTCAGATCTGGCCAATCTTCTGTCTCAACAGCAGCTGGAGACAAATACATAGGAAAGAGTAACAGAAGAATATGTATAGGGACATGTTTTTCCTAACAGCCTCCTGAACCCCCAGTCTTTTTCAGAATGGGGCATTTCCTGGGTTAGAAACAATTTATTTATGTAACAGCTGCCAATGGAGTTCTCTTCTCAAGTACTCCTGACATCTTTTGTGCTAGGTACAGTGGAGTTTTTTGCATTCCCACTCTCCTTTGCCAAGGAATTTGAGAAGTATACTACCTATGCAGTTAATAAAAACTTGCTTTTGTAATTTGAACCTTGCATGCCCCCTATACCTAGGCAAACAAGTCTAAGCATTTCTTAAAGAGCAAACGACTTCAAAAAGAACAGCCGAAGAAACTGCATCCTAAAATATTCTGTTAATGAGGGTGCCTATCTGAAAGAAATCACGGTTCAAATCTACTCTTTTTCCATTTTCGGTAGAGTTTGAATCCCTTTATTAATGAGGATACCCTGATCAATAAGGTGCAGTAAAGTTTCTACACTCCCTTGTCAAAAATACTTGGCTACTCACTGCCTCAGGAATGAAAATGAAAATAAATCTGCTGTTGACTCTGTCAGGTCAGTTCCTAATGCATACACCACAAGGTTTCTCTTTAAAACCAGAACATTGTCAGGAAGATTCTGAACATTGTGTCTTACAACGGTGATGTACTACCCCTTGAAATTGTGGACTTTAGCCTTCTTAACAGAAAAAAGAATCAAGTATGCCTATACTGCATCCTTGATGGATATTTGTCTTCTGAGCTGCAGACCACTAAGTCAAGACTTTGTTTCATCTTGAAAGTAGATTTTTCTATCAAAAATTTAATTTTAGATCAAAGGAAATATTTCATGCTGACTGAATCTCCTTAATGGTATTAGTAAAAATTTTTACAAATAAATGCAATTCAAACTGAACTGATCTCCACATTCCTTTATTCAAATACATAGATATAGAAACAGCATTATTCCTGAGACTACAGTCTTAATGAATATGTCTAAACAGTAGAAATGATCCAGATGAAGTAATTAGGTGAGGCTGTTCTATATTCCAAATCAAATCAACTCTAATTCAGCATTAGTTAATAGAAAAAGAAAAGAAAATAATCTTGCAAACAAGACCTTCATTTCTAGAGGACACAGTGTAAACCTAAACAGTGCAGGTGTCTATTAAGAACCATAATTATCTTATTTGGACTTAGAAGCAATTTTTAAATATTGGGAAAAATATGGTACTCTAATGTGCCTTCATGAAAATGTTTTAAAACTGTATCTCTTCCATCTTCAGTTTTAATTATACTTCTGTTACGTCAAAAATAATCATCACACTAAGCATGACATGGTTTCTGTCCTAGTGCAAATACATAAAAAGCAGTATTCAACAGTATATAAGATCTCACATGCAATAAAATTCCTGCATAGTTACCTTCTGTGGATACTATTTTGAAGGTAGCTATTACTACAGTGAAAGAATCCAGACAGTTGAAGTCTAGAAACATAAATATAATAAAAATTATTGTAGTTTAGCTATAATGTCAGCAACAGTTACAGATAAAGTATGACTGAAGTTTGCTTAATAAAGTAACAAGAACTAAATGGTAATCAAAGTGCTATATAACATTTTGATGCTAGGAATCCTCAACAGAAAGAAAAAAAAACATTATGGAAGAAGGGGAAAAAAAAGGGGAAAAGGAAAAAAGGTGGTGGGAGGGGTTAAAGAAAAAAGAGGAAAAAAAAAAGAAAACTAGCTGCAGTAATATCTGTCATTCATAACTCGCCATAATTATCTACTCTGTAAAATTGCTGCTGTAATCTGAAATGCCTCCCTCCTGATCTAATTGGCAGACTAATGTAATGACTTGACTAAGAACCAGGAATGTAGATCTTGCCATTATGTCAGATTCACTTGGATTTTAATGCAATATTCCCTTGGGAAGGCCCATGATTTAATTAAAAACATTGTGTTTCACTGTCCAGCACAGCACCTGCAGCTCTCTTAGTGTGTGAATCGTGATTCCCTAGCGTGAATTGCAGCTGACCTTTTTGATTTCCATTTAGCAATCACTTTGCAGATAAATTTCAATTGTTTCTATTTAGCCCTTAAATGTGCTTCTGTGCCTTTAGTTCTTGAATTTTGATATTTATCAAAGCAGTATTTCAAATTTGCAATGATTTCTCCCCTATAAGTACTTTTCCTTTAACAAATACAAATAGCAGAAATCAGAGTCAGCTGTGATTTAGAAACTGATTCATTCCACAGACTACAAATGCTTCTGAACAGAGCTACAAAAAACAGCTTGCCATGGAGTTAAAGCAGTGTTCTCAAATTGTTACCAAGCATACTGTATTACAACATAACCTTATATGATACAGTATTTTCTATTCTGAGCTTCATAATCAATAGGGTGCTTTGTCCCAGTTCCTTTTTATGCACAGGAAATAAGGAGTTGGAAAGAAGCCCTATCTAGGCAATATTCCAGACCACAACGATATGGGAATGTGGAGATGTTAAGATAGGTGGCTTCATGAAAGTCATGACATTTTTAATTACATAGAGGTAATCATGCTATTGCTTCTTATCACAGTAGAAGTGTGTGGAAGTGCTTCTGCACAAGGCTGCTGCTGGTCTTAACAAACACACTAAGAGAAGCAAAAATCAAAATGAATTCACCTCCCTTTACTTTTGAACATAATGAGTTGTCTCTGTTAGCTGGTGATCTATAGAAGAAAATGTCCATAGGCCATTTCCATAGTTTATTTAAATTTAATTCCAGACCAACTACAACCACAAACACTTCTAATGGTAATAGCACGCAATCAAATAACAAGTAACAAATTAGGTAGTAAATTAATTCTGGTTCTTCATTAACACAACTGTGCACCTGGTAACAAAAAATGTACTGAGCCTTTATCTCTAAAACTGAGGATGTCTCCAGAGCTTCCAAAGACCACCTACTGCAGTCCTCTGTAGAGGGCATATTTTTCTCTACTAAGCACTTTGGAGAAGCCTGAAAATAGGAATGGAACTGTTCAGCTATTAGATATTAATATTTGGATTTCTTGACTGAAAACATCAGGCATACCTACATCTACTCCTCCTACAAATATTCTGGTCCATTAGCCCTGCTGAATTAGATATTTTAAATATCTAATATATTTTAAATTCTTTGTTAGAAGAATAACAAAGTTATTAAAAGAAAGTACAAAGCCTTTAATTATATTGAGAATAAAATTACCAGGGACTGATTTACTACTGCCTAGAGTAAACACATTACAGCTGACCAGCAAAAATGAATTTATGAACACCTTCCACCACAGGTCAGTGTATGTTAGACTGAGTGTACAGAGAAACATAACCTCTAGTTTCTTTAAAAGCATCTTCAAAATGACTCCTTTTTTAAGGGTATAACTCAAAATGCCACAGTAGTTCTGCCAGTGTGGAATTTAGATTCACGCTTTTATTCTGACACAATGTTTATAAGATCTAGAAAAAGCATCAGGAAAAAAAAAAAGCAGGAGGATTTTCAAAGCTGCTTTCTCATCTCACTGAATCAATCTTAGTCAAAGATTAATCAGCATAACCTATTTGTCCTTTAGTCTCCAGTAAACTGCTCTTCTTTCCTTCCTATAAAATGCACATCTTACTGCTTAAAAGATGCAAAATAATTAAACAGTACAGTGTTGGAACAGGTAATACATCTTCTCTGAGCTACTCCTGCCAAATTTCACATTTTTAAGAGTTTATAAGCTCAGGAGAAATTGTTGAAATGGAATCTTATTTTTTTCCCTTTCATTTTGACTATTCATCATATGTGAGTTCCTGTGGTCAGACACTAAATATAACAATGAGCTGCAACAATGGAGTAAGCAGTGAAGACTTAGGAGGGTGGCATGAACGGCATGATTTTCTTCAGCCTGTGCAGCAGCCTGTTTTTACTGATACAATCTAAGGACTGTCCAAAGAGTTACCTTGTCTATACAAGCTTCACCTAAGGCTCTATCTTAATCAAGAAGATTTGAATAGTTTTACAAGTGTTGTGTCCAGAAATGCTGGGATAGAAAAAGATAAAAATGTGTCTTTCTTGATATTGACTAATGAGACAGCTCCATCAGATGGGAAGACAATTTTGCATAATGAGAGTTTCACAGAGTCCAATGAGGGCTTTGTCTACTCCTCACATGAGAAGTATTTAAGGGACTTGCCTGACTACTGGGCTAATAAGAGTCTGGTATCCTATACAGTACCAAGACTGGATCTCATCCATAAAGACTTGGCAATCTGTCCCATCGAGATGCCAACAATTAATTCAAATGTTTGTGCTAAAGATGCTATTTAGTATCTTAGAATGAGGAGGTTAGCTGCAAACAGGCATGATTGCTCTCAGTATGCTCTCAAAATAGAGGTGACTGCTTAAGAGCTAGATTGATGCAGATAATTCAAGTACTGTTTCGAACTGTCACACAGAAATTGATAAGAAACTTTTTTTTTCTTTAAGATGTTAACATGGTCCTTGGTTCTATCTGAAGAGTGCACTTAACTAGGTTAAAATATAAGGATTTTTAAAAGCTCTACTAACTCCAGAAATAATTCTGATTGGCAGATCCAATGGGGTTGATCCTTAACATTTGGGACTTTGCATATTTCTGCCACCTACAGTGCAAAAATAGTGTCAACACTTAGTATTAGGGGACAGTTCCTACGACAAAACAGGCCCTAGAGAGACTTGTCACTGCAAACAAAAGTGCACGAACATACCCATCAGTGAAATACAGCTATGGCTGCAAGCTTCTGTTCTGCTCAGCTTCAGCAGCTCATTTCACCTTTTTCTTAAGTCAATACACTGCAGCTTTAAATTAATTTTCATGCATTTTCTTAAACAAATGTGTATAAATTCAAGATGAACAGACATTTAAACACTGCTGACTAAAAATCAAACCCTCAGCAAACACGCTGCACAACTACATGGCATCTTGGCTACTCCTTCTGTCAGAATGGCACCCTGCCTGCTCCAAAGTTGGTTTGACCCCTCTAGTAATGCACAGGTGCCAGACAGCACCGACTTCTGCAGAGCAGCCTTCTTCAAGCCACACGTGCCATCCCCTCTGCAGGAGCTCCTGCCTTCATGCCAGCAATGAAGCATTGGCACAACATCCTTCCTCACAATTGATCCCACCTGTTGATACTTACACAGCCAGAGAAAAAAAAGAGTAGGAAAGAGAGGCAGACAAGCATTTCTGGTTGCCAAAAAGGCAGGTGGACTAGCAGCAGGTGCCTGATCAACTCAGGAAGATAACAGGGTGTCAAAACGTTTCTAACAAAAAAGTGCAGTACTCCTTACAGGACTCCATCCAAAGACAATCAACATATCCATCAGTGACTTCGGGGGGGCAGCCTTTTACCTTCCTTGGTGATATGTTAGAGAGAAAGTAAGTCCATAGTGTTAGAAAAGCAACTCAAATACTGGCTAAATATTGGCAACAAGCTGCATCACTATCCTCTTTTCAGCAACAAAAGAATAGTCATATAGAGCGTGAAAGGCATACTAGGAAGGTTTTATCTTTGACACACATGAGGCCTTTTTCAAACCCACGTTGGAAAATGCTTGGGGGAAACCGTGACCCCTGTCAAACTGGCTACGCCAAAATTTTATCTTTTGCTCTGAGTGATGAATAGGTACTGAGCTAAATAAGCTTATAAGATATCAAAACGTGATGTACACAGATGTCATGTTTTCAGCTCTGTAGAAACTGGAAAAGGGAGTTCCTTTATACTGAAAGGACCCTTGAAAGAAAATGCCAACAGCAAAGTCCACATTTCTTACAGAAATATCTAAAAAGTACCATCCAAAAATCTGTGCAATTTGCAAGGCTGAAATGTCCTTTTGCAGTTAAAATTAGCAATGCATCTGTCTCTAAATAAATAAATGAATAAAAATCCTATCATTAATTATTATCTTTTCATCAGTATCTGGGACAACTTCCCAACTGGCTGAAATTCTTTTCTTTTTTTCTCTTTCTTTATAGAGCCATCATGCTGTGTGGTCAATTGTGGCTGGCTACCGCATATATTTTTTCTTGCTTTTCCTGTGGGATAATCTTAATCTGATATTTCCTTCCTCTTTGAAATGTATATGACTGAAATTTTTTTTTAAAATTATCTTCCAGAACTAATTATGTGGATAAATATAAATCAGAATTACCTTTATAGCAGGAGTTTTGGACTTTCAAAGAAACCTGCTGTCCAAACACATCATAATGATATATTTTGCTGCCTGATACCAAGAATGGATTCCAGAACCTCTCTTACTTTTCCAGGCATGTTTTTATATATCCAATGACAGGAAAATACATACACAATTCTGTGAGGCAAACTGTGTATCTAGGACTCCCCAAACCCACAAAAACAACCTAAGGTACAGTGTTACAACCTTCTCTTTTCTTTTCTTTGGATGATTTAACCTTTTAGGATACATGTAGACACTTAAATGCTCTCTAGATGCCACTTCAGGCTATTAAAAGTTCTATCTAGTCTGTACACCATTTTCTCTAATTTTTTCCCTCCCTTTTAGCTTCATTTGGATTTGGGTGTTTAGCTGTCTCAGACTCTGAAAAAAATGGCCACCAAAACTAAACAAAGGCTCATTAATTTGCAAGGTTTAATAATGCAGGCAGTGCCAACAACTAGGAAAGTTATTTGTTGCATTACTCTTACTGCAAAGAATGCAAATATTCTGGCTCTCTCCATGGAGTTACTGAGGGCCAAGATTTCTAGGGTATATTGCCTAAACATAGGCATCTGATTTAATTTTGGGACATGATGCCTGATTTACAGTTGCTATTCTCGAAAGGCACATATTTTTCAGCCTTTGCAGATGTCTTGATGAATCCAAAGGTGCAAAAGTAGTACTTGGCATGAACATCTAGTGAACCTCAGACCCTTCTCATACATCTCCATTGCACACATATGAAGCTTCACTCTGCTTCTTTGCCTTTGCTTGTGAGTGTAGGTGCTGTGGAGCCAGGGCAATCAAAAGGGAAAATGAGAAACTGTCTTTACAATCAGCATCTCAGAGTGCTGAGCTCATGCTTCTGTCTATAATGACAACAAAATGCTGTGTCTTCCATTTGTTTTTATGGCCACACTTTTCACACAGTCCTGTGTAAGGAAGTTCAAAGCTATGAGACAACTTTGAGAACAACACAACACCACACTGGGCAGAATTACAAATGAATACAATAAAAAAATCGAAGGCCAGGTGCATTGCTTCCTACATATCATAGAGTTTATAAATTACATTTAGTTCAAATTCTGTAACTGCACAGCCCATAACAATTTCAGCACTGGATAATGAATGTCCCAGGGTTTAGTTGTAGAATTTGAACTGGCACCAAAGCTGAAATCTGTCCATATATATATTCCATTTCCATTCCTTAACCTGAAGAAAGCTCAGTCAAGAAAAAACAAAATCCTAATAGTTTAAGAAGTACTTGCTGTTGGCACAGAGATGGAAATAGGGGTGATGCTTCCTTATTCTGGCAAAAAAAAAAATTCACCTCACAGGCATAAATCCTCCTGCGTAACAGGATATCTTAGAATTAATTCAAGACCAACTGCAAAATTTCCAACTTTTAATATATTTTTGGATAATGTACTAGTTTGCATATAAAGAATCATGGCAATGAAGAAGACTGGAGCCATATAGCAATCCTTTTGAGGGTATTATCTATATTTAACATTCTTTTTCCTGTTCTGGGACATTACTGCTACTACTATTATTATTGTTGTTGTTGTTGCTATTTGTAAAAATGCTGAAGTATCTGCATGGGACCTCACCCATCTTACTCAAGGGGACATGTCTTGTTTGAACAATTCTCAACTCAAAACAGAGCATAGAGGAACTTTTTGTTAGACCTTCTGAAAATATTTCTTTTGTATTATAAACTAGCTTTTTTCTCATAAAAGACTTTTTTTCCCCCATAAAATTGTCAGTGTAATTTCATATTTTAATTTAGAAGGTACCTATAAAACTGGTTTCTGAAAATATTATTTCAATCAAATATGAAATATCTGAATCTTGGATTTGCCTCAGCTGTCATTGTTTTCTGTGGGCCAGAGCTCCTTACCACATCTTTTTTAATACATGGCATATGGGAGATCACAATAGATTCAAGGCAATGTTTTTTTCAGAAATCCAATGAAGACAGGTAGATCTACATAAGTAGATCACTACATGCGCTGAAAACATCCCTCAAAAAATTTAAAAATCTAAATAATTGCTTTCAGCTGATTTACTGTGAATTTCCATTTTAATAAAGAATTAAAATTTTAATGTGGAAGGATAGGAGACCTCCTATGACTATCTCTTATTTCTGAGAATTTGTGGGGATTTTAAGTAATATACTGACAATAATGCTCAATTCTTAAATCATAGAAATCAGAGTTCCATGTATTACACAATAAAATATTTCAAAGAAACTATGTCATTTTATAGAATTTAAAGATCTGGATCACAGATTCAGATCAGTAACTACAGGAAACAGAAATAAAACTGTTCAAAATAGCTATGTGGCAATCCCTCTAAAATGTTCTGTGCAATTCAGCTGAATTTAGGAACAAGTAAATCAGGTTCCCCTATATGCAGCTTTTAAAGCAAAAGAAGATGAGTTTACCAGGACTTGTTCCTAGATATAATAAATTCCAGCTGAGAAGTTACTCCTGTAGGGAAGGCTAGATAGGTGCAGCCGTTGTGGTTCTGAGTCTTCTGAACCAGGGACAGAGGTTTGTGCATGTCAGAGGCCTGCTGTTCACATGTGCGTGTGTTGATTAAACACTCCAGATAAACGAATAATTCCTGCATGCCTGGAGACACCTTGAGAAGCCTTCCACAGCAAAACATACTTGCTAGAAGAGGAAATAAGAATCTTGACTGCCTTAAACAAGAAAAGTATCTGTAATAGCAGACAAGCAGGATGGACTTCATGGAAACCAGGGAATAAATTTCAAAAATTATAAAAATTAGATCCTAAGGATAGAAAAGTGACATGAAGTCCCATGCTCTGGAAATTAATGTGTGTCAGGATGCTGTATGAATAGGATGTCTCCATGTGCCTGTAAGCCTTCAGAGGTGTAGAATTCAAATCCAGAATACAGAAAGGTCTGGGCTTGAATGAAATTGCACTTATAAGAGGCTTGAATTATGCTTATATCATTCCTCCTAAAGAAATAGTCAAGGGTATAAAATTTCTGTATGTTTGCCTAAAAGTTGTGTCAGCTCCCACATTTTCCAATCTCCTCTCTCTGCTTCTTTCTTCTTAGCCCACTCTATGTTCTTTTGAATGCTTTCTATCATGTCCTGACCCTCCTTTTCTAAAAGGCAGAACTCCACTCTTTTTTGTTCTTCCCTATCTCTCATGCATAGTAGGATTTTTTCCTATACTTCTCCTGGACTAATTCCTCCTCACATTTTAAGTGCTTTGTCCTCTCGTTTCCTTCTTTTCCTTGTCTATCCTCCTCCTCACAGATCTTTCTCTCTGAATTCTGTTACACTTTTATTCTCTGTTCAAATACTGCTTTGGGGGGATGATTTTCTACTGACACACTTTTAAGTGAGGGAGAAACTGAATCATATCCCATGCCCCTTACTGCTTCTAGCCTTCCTTTCAGAAAGTAAATGCTTATCTCTTCGGTGATTCGCTAATGTGGAAGCCAGGTACTTTCTCTGACTCTCTGACTTCTTGTGTTCAATCAGTAAGATACGCCTTCCAGAAAGAAAACTGGGAAAAAAAATTGTGCTAGCTATAGAGACTGACCCTGCAGCAGAACACTATCATATGGATCCTCTTCTGTTGGAGACAAGAGAAAGGACATGCAAAAAACATTGATTAGGGAAGAAGACAGGACATGGCACTTGGGCAATTCAAAAGGGGATTCGAACTAGGCAGTGTACTGGACAGGAAACATACCATCTATTCAGGGAGCAGCTCCCCTGAGGCAGCCATCCAGGAAACAAAACAACAGGAACAGACTGTAGATCCAATTCCTCCCCCATAACTGCAGTCAGCTATCTCAGCCCATACAGAATCTCTTCTGTAAAATCTTCTCCAGAATGTATTCTCAAGTACCAACAGTAGTTTTTCAAAGATACTCCTTTTTTTTTTTTTTTTTTGAGACATGGCTAAAGGACAAATATAAAAAAGCTATAATACAGAGCAGATGCAAATTTGGAATATTTATTGACAGTGGAGAAACCCAAATTTACTTCTTTCCTTAGCCTAAGGTAAATGAAACTCACATAATGTAATTTCATAGATTGATGTCTCATTCCATACTTCTCATGCTAAAGTAATCTTGCAGAAAAAAAGTATGCTTCACTGAGTAAAAATGCAGTGTGAATTTGAAGTTCATTGCTATGAAAAGTCACCTTTGATGTTGATAAAATCTGCATTTTTTTTTCTGATTTGGAAAGAGTTTCTAGATTTTATGCAATGTCTGTTTTCTCTCTCCCTGCTGCCATTTATTATTAACGAAATTTAACAAAATCATTGATCTGTAAACAAAGACTAAAGAGTAACTACAATTATAAAAAGAAATCAATGACGAAGGAAAGTGTTTAAACAAGCAAAACTAGCATTTTTGCCCAGGCCTCAAATAATTTCTCCGTCTTTTAAACAAAGAAGGTAACATCCCAGAGGAGGAGATAAAATTTCCTACAGGGAGAAGGAAGACTGAACAGTTAAGGACTTTATCATTTCATTACAGTAGATAATTAGGTAATTAGACTGATTAAAAGTTGACAAAGCAACAGACTCAGATGAATTATAACCCACAATCCTAAAAGTAGCAAGGCGAAAAGCAAAGCGTGTGGAGTTCAGCTGCTGAAAATCCTTAAATGACGAAGGTTAACAGTAGGGAAGATGAGGGCAAATGTTGTTCCTTATCTCCCATTCAAAATAAATTTCTTTAATCAGAACCTCCCAGGCTAACATAAGGAAGAGAACATCACCCTTTCTGGAAAAGAGCCTGGAAACACTTCCTACAGATGGCAGCCTAGTTTGTTCCAAACACTCTGTTTGTTCTTCAAAGCATCTGAGAGCAAGATGAAGTGATGGAGCTCTATCTGGGACTTGGGTGACCTCACTTAGGGGAGATAACTCCTTGCACCTCCTCAGTTTGAAAGAGTTTCAGAATAGAGTTACGGAAAATAATGATGATGACATTGTTTTCCCAATATATAACTGAAGTAAATTACTCAATTTAGTGTAATTTGGACCTTGATTTTACCTCTGTATTAAATATCAGTAAGAAATATTTTAACTCTGTCTGATTTACAGCTGTGACTGTAGTTCCAATTATTATCTGCATACAAAGCCTGGAAGACTTGCTGGTTTGGGGAGGAGATAGGAGATCCATCACACTTAAAACTGGTGACAACTCACCAAGGCCAGCTGACAGGACTGCTCTGAAGAGAAGACAGCACTGCAGCACGAAATGGATCTGCTGGATTAGCATATTTCCTGATCACACTTCATCTTAAAAGCAGCCTGAGCTGCAAGTAGAACAGCTCTCCCCTCCAAGACCACAGGAGGATGAGAGTGAAGAAAAAATGCATTTTCTTATTTTAGATTGAATTCTTATTACCATGGCACCCAAAGGCTCCCTTCAGGAATAGAACCCACTCTGACGAGTGCCTCAATAAATGGCCCCTAAAACACATCCAAGTCCTTAGGAGTCATTATCATTATATACATCTAGAGTATTATTATTATTATTATTACTATTTCCATAGTTTATGTAACAAGTAACAAGATATGTACTAGTTACTAATTGGCTCTAACTGAATAGTAAATCCAGATTTTAACACCAGGTGTTGTCCATAATTTTCCTTTTCTCTCTGCTCTGCTCCACTTCTAATCTAAATCTACCCTCTTTCATTTAAAGAAAAAAAAAAAAATCAGGATGGATTTAGACCAGATATAAGGAAGAAATTTTTTTACAATGAGAGTGGTGAGGCACTGGCACAGGTTATCCAGAGAGGTGGTGGATTCTTAATTCCTGAAAACATTCAAGGTTAGATTGGGGCTCTGAGAAACCTGATCTAGTTGAAGATGTCCCTGCTCATTGCAAAGGGACTGGACTAGATGACCTTTAAAGATCCCTTCCAAATCAAATTACTCTATGATTTTTCTATCCCAGTTGAGCTGAAAAGCCACATAACCTCTGCCATCCTTATGATTTTCATATTTACTGAAAACTGTGCAAAAGGAATCTTTCAGTAGAACAGAATCTCTAAGTGGAGAAAAAGATTTGGCATATTTCATTGTGAGCTTTCCGGCACATATTCCTTTTCTGTTCCTGCAGCTAAGAAGAGGCAGAAAGTAAAAGATGAAGACCTAAAAGTAAATTCCATCTAATAAAAAAGAGACTTTTAGTTGACTTAGGAAGTTTCTTTGCCAGTTGCCTCTAGCAAAACAGAATTATTATATTCCCAGTGAAACATTATTATCAGGTGGATTCTTAACACAAAGACTCCTCAAGCCTTGAAGGCAGACAGTCTATAAAATTTGAAATCTTAGAACTACTGGCTCAGGTGATAGCTATTATCTTTTTTTTTTTTTTT
>WEKY01038430.1:53401-90121 GCA_013390045.1 Picathartes gymnocephalus
TTTTTTTAAGATGATAGAAGAAAAATCTAGGTAAATCAGATATTTAAAACTTCTGTGTCTGACATTCTGTTCTTATAACAACAGATGCTCAATTTCATATCTTCACATTCTGACTCTTTTCCTATGATATGTCTGCTTTAAAAAACAGAAAGCTTAACAGTTATCTACGTCCCATTGCCCAGTCTTACTCTTTAAACAGAAGTCCTGAGCTTGTATTTCCTTCAAAAATTACTTTTACCCACTAGTGGAATGCTCTGAGACACTACATGAGTAAGATTTGCAGCATGAGTTTTTTAAATTTTATGAACTGATGCTATAATCATTCTTCAAAAAACCTTTTTATTCTACCTTTGTGTTTGGAGAGCTTGTGAGATGAGACCATTCAGTCTAGGAGAAAAGATTTTTTTGGTATCTTTGCCCAGTGTCATGCAAGTTGCTAAGTGATAAATGATCCTAGAAGATATGTTTAACTACTTTATTCAGAGAGCAATCAGTGTATTAACCAATATAGTTATTTTTCCAAGTGCATCGGTGTGAAAAAACAGAGAAAATTTTCTGAGGAATCATGCTCAGCACAGAAAAAATTTAAGAACAGCATTGTACTTTTTCCAAATGTGAACTAAAATAAATATATTAAGCCTTGGAAATGCAAGTTTGCTAGTGAAATTTCAAAGTAAATAAGAGGTTTTGCATTCATCTTTCTAAAATATCTGGAAGATTCTCAGGTAGAGATTTCAAATTGCAACTACTTGCATAAACCTATCTATAAGCTTTGTGCTGTATTCTACTTCCAAGACTTCTTGAAACTCTCATTTTAAGATCCTGTGCTAAGCTAGCCCATATAGAGATAAATGCAGTGAAACAAAGGAATATTTAAGCTCTTGCTAATCACAAGTAAAAGGAAAGACAAAACAAAACCACTAACGTCCTGTACCTCTAATATTGATTCAGCAGATTTGCATACATACTGGTTCAGTGTACATGGTAATACAGGAATCGATTTGTTAAGAATAATTCGGTACGAAAAATACAGCACCACAAGTCTCATGCAATTTTCATTCCTGGGAAGAATATGAAAATTTCCATTCTCTGATACCAGAACATACAGAAGCAACATATATGGATGCAATTCCTCACAAAGATAAGTACAATTTCTTTCATAATACATTTGTGTATAATGTGATTTTTATTCTTCACTGGAGGAGAGGATGGGAGGGACCATTAACCTCGCTATTGCTGCAGTTAAGACCTTCTCATTTCCTGCTTTGCCTGTAGCCTATAGAAAGGGTTCAAGTTTACAGGAAAACATGTACTAAAAATGATACAAAGCTGCTTTCTTTCATGTGAAGATACCGAAGGTATGCCTGTAGATCCTTAGGTTAGCATGCAAAGGTAGTTTTGTACACTCTTGACCTTGAATATCTACCAAGTCTCCTGATAGCAAGAGTAGTGTTTTGGGTTTTATAGTAACTGTACTCCTAAAGATTCTAGATTTTGGAAGCAGTCTGGACTGTGAGATCCTATAGTCTGTCCTGCTATGTATCAGTATAATACTTCATTCTACTCTTTTTTTCCCCCTTAATAAATGAAATAGCATGGGTTCAGCTATTATTTAACATCTTGAGTTTCCTAAATCTTGTTTTTCAGGCATTATTTTTGATCTGAAATATAGGAGACAAGGATTCAAATAATTATCTAGGCAGTTTTTTCCCCACAATTAATCACCATAGACTTAAAAATGTAGTCCTAATTTTTTTTTTTCCTTGGCTTTAGCTTTCCGACAGTGGTTCTCCTTATGCCTTTCTCTTTGAGATGAAAGAGACATTTAGCATGGCATGGAAGACATCACTAATTCTTTATGCTAACACACGGGCAAAGGTCATTGAGTCTGTCATGGACATTTTCTTCAGAAAAGTTTTATTGCTATTTTCTATTACACGCTACCAATGTCATACCATTTTAAATGGAATACTCAAAATTTATTTATTATTCCAGTACTATTCCTTTTCAATACCATATGAGGGAAAATTATTTTTCTATTCTAATTAATTACTCCTGAACAAATCAGCCTTTTAGCTGTTGTCACTTGTGTACTGGTAGTCCATTTCTCTTTGCACTAGATTTCAGGCACTGCTTTTCAGTTGACTGTGCAACAGGATCCAAGATTAGTAAAAGCTTTAAGGTGGATCTTACTAGGCCTTTTCCTACAGTGAACTCCCCAGAGGAGATCAAAAGGCTTTTAAATTGAAAAAAAAAAGTCAGGCTTTAAAATTACATAAACTAGTTTCCCAAATTTTGTAGGCAGAGGAAACTCAAAGTATAATAAAGAGAATTTATAAACCATTGTCTTGCTCTGCTCCTTTGCAGACTTGTCCTGGGATCCAGTGTTTGTTTTACTCAAATTACCTACCTTCCAAATTCCACCTGACTTGCATCTCACTTCTCTGTGGTTGCAGGAAATTCCTTTCATCATCTGGGTGACATGGTATCTGCTCTCTGACCCTTACCACAGTTTCTAGTATTTCCTTGGTGCTTCAGTCTCCCAATTCCAGGCAGTCTGCCTTGTACCTCTTCAACCCTACAAGTTTCTTCCCCTGATTGTGCTCAAGTAGCTCCACAAAGAAAGGATAAACCCCTGTTCTGTCTGCACCTACTCTTGGTAAAGGCACATAAAAACCTCAGAACCAGAGACACAAGGTAACTGACTGTCAGTTCTCCATTCAGTAGCTATAACTTTCTTTCCTTGCTTCTGATGGGTACGTTTACATTTGGCTTAGAACCTTTTGTTTTGATTAGATCAAGTTTACTAAGCCATCTACTTAGCTGTCTCATAGGAGGCTGACCAACTAGATATTGCTTTCCAGAGTTACGTGAGTAGCTCAGCTGAGCCAGAACAGAATTGCTCTAGTGAGAACTTGCCCCAAAATTAGCCTGAAATATAATAATACCGGCACCAGGTTTTACAAGATGGTTTAGAAATTTGTGCATACACAGTTATGGTTTAAGATAATGCAGAGATTCGTGTAAACAGCTGATAAATGTGCCTAATTACGGGTAAGACATTGTCCTTCTTTCTCTGCCATTTTTTTGGGCTGTGTTTTTTGTTGGGTTTTGTTTTGTTTTGTTTTGTTTTGTGTAAGATATGCTAAATAAATGCTGTGTCACTAAGAGGTAAACTACTTTAAAATATAAGTCAATGCCATCAGGAAAATAAGGAGAGATTTCACCTTTGCAGCTATAATGCATGACCTCAGTAAATGAAGTTTGAGGAGACTCACTGACAGGCAAAGCACACTGTCAATGCTATGCAATGCAAGAGCTGGAATAAATAAAACCAAGTCATTCTCAAAACAGCCAAACAAAAGAAAATAAAATAATAAGAATTCACTGGTATAATTAATCAATAAAATTGAACAGAACTAAAAGCCAGATACAGGCACACCCCATGTTCTAATTAACTAAGGAGCATAAAAGAAGTAATTTTTTTAATGCAACAAACCCATTTATTACAAAACAACTGGCTGTTTACATTGATTATTGTCCTATTAATCCAACAATATGTTTTCTAACTCTGTTAAACTGCATCCTGAGAATATTCATTTTTTAAAAACTGTTGCTTTGGGAAGATTTGTTTGGAAGTTAATTTTGTCATTCACTAAGCAGACCCAGTTCTGTTTTAGGAAGTCAGTAAGCCTTAGGACTATGTTGAAGAATCACAGGAAGTATGTTATTGTATCTCACTGACTGAATCCCTGCTGTGCAGAACAGAAAGACGATAATTAATTTATATTTGTAATCCTTCCACCTTTATGAAAAATATGAAAATTCTGCTCTACAGGTGAGTCACTCCAGAAGCTCTAATTAGATAAATACCACTTGTGGTTTATTTCTATTAGGGGACTATAAGTTTGCATAACTACAGGTTAGATTTGCATACAGGATAATCTTAATGTTTCAGAATTTGTAAGCATGGTAAGATTTAAGCAGCATTTATTCAAGCACTTCAATTAACTACTTTTGATTATAGAGACAGACACTTTGTCAAATCTTTTTTGCTAAATCACTATGAGTTTTAATGTCTTAAGTAATATTTACATTAAGAACTTATATAGAGGATCAGCTCACATCTTCTAGTTTATGTTCCAGTGGATTAGCTATTTTTCACTTGGATCACAACAGTCCCATGTAGTACCACAGTCTGGGCACAGTGTGGCTGGAAAGATGCCCAGTGGAAAAGGACCTGGGGGTGCTGGTTGACAGCAGCTGAATATGAGCCAGTGTGTGGCCAGGAGGGCCAAGAAGGCCAGTGGCATCCTGGCCTGGATCAGGAACAGTGTGGCCAGCAGGACCAGAGCAGTGATTGTCCCCCTGTACTCGGCACTGGTGAGGCCACACCTGGAATGCTGTGTCCAGTTCTGGGCCCCTCACTTCAAGAAGGATATTGAGGGCCTGGAGTGTGTCCAGAGAAGGGCAATGGAGCTGGTGAAGGGTCTGGAGCACAAATCCTGTGAGGAGCAGCTGAGGGAGCTGGGGGTTTTTAGTCTGGAGAAAAGGAGGCTCAGGGGAGACCTTATTTCTCACTTCAACTGCCTGAAAGGAGGGTGTAGACAGGTGGAGGTTGGTCTCTGCTCCCAAGTGACAGGTGACAGGACAAGAGGAAACGGACTCAAGTTGCACCAGAGGAGGTTTAGATTAGATTTTAGGAAGAATTTCTTTACTGAAATGGTGGTCAGGTACTGTAAGAGGCTGCCCAAGGAAGAGGTTCAGCCACAATCCTTGGAAGTGTTCAAAAGGCACGTGGATGTGGCGCTTGGAGACATGGTTTAGCAGTGAACACAGTGGTGCTGGGTTAACCATTGGATTTAATGATCTTAGAGGTCTTTTCCAATCTTAATGATTCTATGATTTGATGTTAGAAGAGCTGGTGTAGAACATTTTTCTTTGTTTCTCTTTTGTTTTGCTTTTTAACAATAAGCAAATGTCCTGTGTTTGGAAAAGAGGATAGCCAACAGCTGAGCCAGGGAAATGCCTAGTGCTACAATAGTAATGAAAATTAAAATGACATCTGCAATATGAGAGCAGGAGCAGTACTGGAAATACTCAGATTTTTCAGTGTAGATCTGTACTAAACTTTTTAATTACTGTGCGGAAAACAACTTTGCTAATTGTAGGAAGTGGATGAAGAATGTCTGAAAATGGGGTTTTTTATCTTTTCCCAGTGATCTCTGGCCTGTTGTAGTCCACCTCCTTCTAAAGATGGTTAATACCTGAGAAGCTGACCCTTAATGGCATTACTTGGCAGTCAGTACTTAAATTACTTTCAAACAGTGTGTAAGTTTTATCAAATCAATTGAATGGGAAATTGGGTACAAATTCATTACAGCATAGGTGGTTTGACCACATAAAGTAGCAGCCTGTAGTAGAAAATGTCATATTTTTAAGGAGGATTAAGGTACAATGAGCTTTTTAAGGATTATTAATGTACAATAACCATGTTGTTAGAATACCATAACAGGAAAGAGAAGGTGCAAGAAAAGCATGTTCCCAAAAGTACAAGGGGCCTGAGTCCAGCTGAACATGAACATAATGTACGTAGACATATGTTAACATTTATTGGTGTATCTATGCTACCATTCCTTCAGCAGTGTTCTAGACACCATATAGTACATTCATCTGTTCACTGCATGCCAAATAAAAAGACAAATTAATCATGCTTTAATCAAAATGATGCATCTTAATAAAGTTCTTTACAGAGCTTGTAGAGCTTCCTTTTGAGCCATTTCAAAAATTTAAAGTTTTTTACACAGAGCTGTTGTGCTAAGAATTCCATCAACACTAAAAATATTTAGAATTATTGCCATTTTGAAAAAAGAAAAAAAATTGGTTACATAATATTGACAATATTCATATACTGTTTCCTGGAATTGTTAAAGCCTGATCATGTTTCCCATCAATTCTGAATTTAGTTGCCTACCTTCAGTACTTCTAGAAATCCCACTAGATAATTTCCTGAAGGCCTCTAGACCCAGGAGGATGCAAGCAGACTAAGATCTACCTAATTCCTTCTAAGTTCAAAGGGATGACCCAAGGTAGATAAATGCCTAACGCAGTTTTTAAAATGTTTTTAGGGACTTATCTTCAGGTGTGCCAAACCACTGAAAATCTAATCCCTGACACAGAAAATTCAAGGATATTTCTTGATACAGAAATCTCTCTGCTATTTATCTCATTTAGCTCAAACTTCATTAAAATGCAAATAGAAATTAAAAAGTAATTGGATATAGCCTAATTTTAAATATCCCTATTAATGATGAATCATGTCTTTCAGACACCTAACAACTTATTTGTCTAACAACTTTATCAGCTTGGCAGCATATCCTTTTGTTTTAGCCACTTGCAGTAGGTATTACAGTAAAGATTTTGCTTTAACTGCTACACAACAGCGTGTTAACAAAGCAAGTAGCTGATGACTCAGTTTTTCAGTATGATTTTGACACTGAAAAACTGGAAGTTGGCCTGCCCCTTTCTTTGCACAAGCACCTGAGGGAAGTTGATAGGCAGTGCTAGGCATGGCAATTAGCTTACCCAGCGTGAAACTCAATAGAAGCAGGTGCTGAAGAAAGATCTGACTAAGAAGATTTCTCCCTTCTCCTTCCTTCTTACTCCCTGCCACAGCAGCTCAAAGGCAGCATGTAGCCAGGGGTAGAAAGCCTGTCCCTTTTTTTTACCTATTTTACAAGATAGTATCACTGTTGCTTTTCAAAGCACTCAGCTAATAAAGTTGTGAAAGAAGTAAACTTGTATGCTGGCCTGTGTTGCACCATCTGTCCTATGCTATCAGCTAAGACAGCTGTGGAAGAGTCACTTCAAAATACTTTCAGATTACAATGTTCTGAACATCATTTCGAGGAAACATAATAAACAGCAAAATCTTGTTTTCATGAGAGGACTCTGAATGTCTGCTGCTAGTCAAACCCTTTCCATCTGTTGAAGTGTAAGAAAACTGGCTGTCTTTGAGGGAAAATACACCTACACAGACAAATTAATGCTTTGTTTATTTATAGATACATTACCTGTATTTCTTACATGGCACCCTTTATTAATATGCCTTCAGATTATTTTCAATTGCTTCCGTTTTTGGGACTGAATTTTCTAAACAGTTTATTTTCTGTTAAAATCATAGTCAGTCAGTTTACATTTCCTGTGTGTTTTTTTCTTTCTGTGATTCTAGGTCTTTTGGTATGATAAAAAAGACACACTTGTCAACATTGCTGAGGTCTGTATTTTCGTTGGAGATAATCATAAGCTCGTAAGCTTTTTTTTCTTTTTTTTTTTTTTTTTTTTTTGGTGGAGGAGAAAACTGCTTAATAAAACTAAGATCTTTGCTTTAAATGAACACTGTTTTGCTGCTTCCACTCACAGATGTCTGGTCTGAGACAGCCAAGCCTTTTTTCCAGACTTTGGTATTTTATTGCTGAAATGGTACCCTGTGCCTCTAGAATTCAGGACAGCAAAATCTCAAATAGGTCATCCAAAATCTAAGATGTAAATCTCACTGCTGTAAATCTAAACCTGCTGACCAAAAGGATATGGCTCTATGAACAATGGTATCCTGGTCTCCTGTTCTGCTTTCTGTAAATGCAAGATCATATAGTCCTTGATTCAGTTTGAAGCTAAGCTTGTTACTAATAAGAAGATGCAGCCTATCTCATATCTCAGCATGTGATACTCAGTCTTGATCAAAGATATCACATGCTGGGACTTGCTGCAAGTTTTGCTGATTATTCCTCTGTATTAAGGGCAGGACAGCTGTAATATACTTCATTTTATTCATATTGTACAGGCTCCTAAGAAATTGCCAATTCAACCCAGAGCTGGGCAAAGATCTGGCATTCTGACAATACCCCATGAGAAATACACAGGCATGCTGATACCACCCACAAGCGACATGGCATATTTGCTACTTTCCTGTGAATTTGTAACTGATGGAAGTGAGAGAAAGATCAGAAGCAAAGCTGCAGTACCACTACTCAGATCCTTAGTGTAGCACCCAAACTCTATTGAAAAGTAGACTCACAATCAACAGCAAGTGGGAAAAGGCAAGATCTAAGTGATTGGCACAGTTTTTGAGGCCTGCAGGTATAGAAAGGAGCAGTCTCCAAGAGTCACTAATTTTTGGTTAGTAAGAATTTATGTGTTTGATTCTGAAAGATGCTTTAAAAAAATAACAGCAAACAGAAGAGGGCATATTGCATGATAGTTTACAATTTCAGTGTATAGATCTACCTCAGCCAATAACACTATTGGTAGAAAGTGGAATACGAGGAAGTGATTTGAGGCAAAAGCAAAAGTTTTACAGAAACATCATTGGTGTTGTTGTGTATATGCTTATACTGTGCTGCTGTGTGTGCTTCTATTTAACACTGCCTATGTGAATTTGTATGCTTTCTAGTTAGAGGCAAATAAACAGGTTTTCTGGCAGTGCCAGGTTCTATCATACACTAACTGGTGTGACTGTTTATAAAACAAAAGAAATCTCCCACTGATTTCTGAGTTAAATTTCACAGGGTTATGTCTCTAAATTACTTGACCCCCTAGAATTGAGCAGATGATGCCTACAGATTGAAGCATACGCCTTAACTATTTATAGCCTAGAGAATATTGTAAAGTTTAATGGTATCAAAGTTCAATGTACTTGCCTGCTCCATTCTGAGGAAGAAAATGCATTTCTCACTACTAAAACAATGTCAGATATCTCCAACTTAGACATTCTTAGCATTGAAGACCTAAATATCAAATTAATAATGATTGAGTACGATAATGAATTTTGCAATTCATATAGTAACATTGTCATTAGCATAAATAAAGTATGTGGTGCTCATATTTAAATGACAAGCTTGCTTGTCTTGCACAGCCTTTCAGACATGAGACATTTACACGAGATTTGATCTATGTACTCAAAATCAGTTTGCAGATCCTAGTCCCTAGGAATTTAACTCATATTGACAAGACAATCGTGTGTGCAGACTTGCCACTTGATATTAAATAACAAACTCAGCCTGGAGGTGTGGATGTCTCCAAGCAATTGAACAAACCAATCTCAAACAGGGATTAGGAATTTACTTCCTTTATGTACCTCTCCACCTAAACCAGTATGGCACAAATCAATATACACTTTGAATTGGTACTAATTACATTTGAATCAATTTACATCATTATCTGAGACCTTTTTAAAAGAAAATATTTGATCTGCCTCTAGGCCCCTAGTTTAAACACCTTGAACACTTTTCAGAAAACCAGCTCAAGGCTTTGTGATTTTAAATGTCTTACTTTTGGAGGTACTTTGGATGTCCTTTTGGATGCACAGTTTGAGGCACTTTGAGGATCCTTACCTGCCAGAAAGTCCTGAGCAATCCTTAAACATTTGGGATGTTTTCGAGAGCTTAACACAGTGTGACTCAAGACACAGGTATTCAAAACCTCTGAAAATCTTGCCATTAGAGCCCACATCAACTTGCAGCTGAAAAACCGTAGCACATTTTACATAATGGAAAGGCTGCACAGAGCTTAACCCCCCAATTCACTGAACTGTTTTTCTGCTTTTTGTATCATCATGTATTATATAAACATTTAATATTTTTAATATTATTTTAATAGGTTGAAATTATTGAATATGAATATTGAATATTGAATATTGCTGCCAGACCTTCAACATGCTTAGCAATATATAAAAACATAATTATTTGAGGGAAAAGGAAAAAAACCCTTGTTAAATTCCTTTCACCTGTTCCAAACCCCACTGTCAGTGAAAGGAAAAGCAAGAACCTGACCATCTCTCTTAGTGGAGTTTGGAATATCTCACCTTAAAGCAGCAGCAGCAATAACACAGAAAAAGATAATCCACTGACTTTAATCACACATAAATGAACTAATCTTTTAGATGCATATAATTGCTTTTCAATGAAACAATCCATTCCCTAGTCTTAGCTTTTAAGGTGCTCAACGTAACAGGAAAAATATAAATTAGGTAGATTAGGAAAATTATATTAGAAGCAAATAATATAATTATCTAGACGAATTGTATGCACACAATCAGAATTCAGTTGTTTGCTAAGACCATTGTTGGTACTGAAATTGCCACATGTATTTGTGCAGCTATAGTAGATGCACCATGATGAAGCCTAGAAAATTACACTAATGAGCCTTGCAGTGATATATTAAGACAGCCTGGAAGCTGATTTAGTAATTTGCTCATAAAGAACTCCTCATGCCAGTAGTTCTACACATCACAAAAGTGTTTCCAATAATGTACAGCAAGACACTTCCTAGAAATGAGGTTCACATTTCAAAAATTACTGATTTTTTTCCAGAGTAACTGAATTAAGACTTTCCTTTTCTACAATAATGTGAGTGCCTCAGAAATACTGACACTTCCTCACTTGTATCTGATTAAGCAGGAGTATTACAAATTCAACATGATTTGAAATTTGCATTATATCCACTGTTATGCTCTTTTATGAACATCTGCAGTCTTGCTATCGTAGACGTTTGCATAAGACATGCTTAACTTTAGAGACACTGGATAGCAGCATTGAAAAAAAGAGAATTTATTACTAGATCAAAGAAACTTGAGTTAAAAACTCCTTTGTTAAATCTTAGTAAAACTACCTCCTTCCCACTACAGATTGGCAATAAGTAACAATATTAATAATTTTCAAGTTTAATTACATGTGTGTATTATTATTAAAAGATAATTATATAGTCTAAACCACCTATGATACTATTTAATAATTGTTTTTTCCATCATATTTCTAAGAACATATTTCCTAGGCATGCTTTTTCTAAACTTTTCTTAAATAAAGGATAGTAAAATTGAGAAAAATATTAACACATTAGAGGTTATTCCAGCTGAGTATGGCCTCACACTTGTGCATACAAGAGCAGTAAATAGCTCAAGAAAGAATACTCTTCTCACAGGAACATACCATAAAAAATACAATTTTTTGGCAAGAATTAGCAGTTCCTTTGTACCTTCCAGTGAACCCTCTGGCCATTTTAGGAATAACAACGGCAGGCTTGGGTAAGAGTCACTGCAGTCATGTCAACCAGACGCATGGTTATCAGAGGATTGCACGAGGAAAGCAAAGAATAATGACAAAAGCCAGATTTGGTAGGTTGCTTTTTAAAAAAAGAACATCCTATTCTTCTGAGCAAAAAAGCTAACAGAGGAAAAATACTGTGAAAAGTTCATGGCAGAGCAATCAGACCATCCTATATCACAACCCAATATGTTTGTCTCATTAATGGAAGAAATAGAAATGAGATATTTGGAACAGCCAATCAAAACAAGATTATCTTCTGAAATTACATTTTTCTGGATAAATATGAACTAACTTTTTCTCCTCTCTAGAGACAGTTATATAAAACTAGCTATAAAAACAAGAAGCTGGTGACCTGTCTGTAGGAGCCAGTTCCTCGAAGCAGCATACACTGAGACATGCTGAGAATTTTGAAGGGTTCCAGAGGGAGGAGAGGGAGCTAAGATATGCTGCCTCTTGAGGGAAGCAGGCCATTTCTCCATTTTGCTGAAATCATTAGTCACACAGAGCCTCATTCCTGAGTGGGATCTGCAGCTATAATTAGCACTGAAACTCTCACTTGCATTCTTGCTATAAAAGTTAATATTCTACATGTCAAATAACCCATATGGATTCACTTCTAATATTAAAAGAACTGCTGTTCATAATACATAAGAAGAAGGCTTTATTACACATTTTTATGCCTCATACCAGGTATCTTTTATGTTAGAATAACAAAATATGACTTATTAATGCAGTTGTGAATATTTTTGTTAATAATCTGATTATAAATGTGTTTAATCTACACAATTTTAGTATATTCTGAATCACTATTAGTCAGAACTATACCTTTTTTTTCCCTTTGCACAATTTAGCTTCACATTTTCTTCTAAGTATCCTGTTCTGCCATTGCAAGTGATGCAAAAAATATTTCTAACTCTTGAGTCTCTGCAGAAGCATGAAGACTATGTCTGAAAATGGATCTCACCTCCATGAAGCTCCATGGCTGATCAATTTCTAAACACACAGGCTTCAGAATCTGGGCACTAGAAAATGTCATGTAAAATGAAACCTATTATTGTTTAAGAGTTTGGTGCACAAACCCTCACATCTTTTGAGCTCTGCTTCCACATAGCCAAAGCTAAATCAGCCAGTTGGGTAGTTATAGGAGATCCTATCAAAACCAATCTTTGTGCAAGTATTCATTGAAGGATCCTAAAATTGCAGTTAGCATAAGTCCTATGGAAACACCTGTGACATCCATATGAATAGCAACTGAATTGTTTATGATCACTGCTATTAGAATGAATATTGACTGAATTCCTTATGATCAGTGCTGTTAAAAAGAATATTAAATAAAAGAGTCCACCTAGCATAAATTCTGTCACAAAACAACAGTTGCTGTTAACAATTGTAAGCAATAATAACAATTATTGCATGTATTACATATAAGTGCAGAAAAATAAAAACCAGCCTGGTAATGTACTTAGAATAATGAACAAAAAAAGACATGATCATTTCTGATTACTTTTAAGAGATGGGATAAAAGTAGTGTATGAGTACAATGTGCTGCTTTTCATTCTGTCAGTCTTAGATTTTCTACATTATTATTCTATGCAAAACTGTCAAAATCGTCTCCCTCGATTCAAATGTACTTGTCAGAGTGACTCTAGGGTTAAAGCATAAAAGATAATCAGATAGTAGTACAGTGTGCTTAACTGGAGTGTTTGGTAAGTTACTATCTCTACCATTTCTACCAGCCCTACAAGTTTAGATATTAATGTACTTAATATACTGTAAGTCACTTCTTGGCAGGGCTAGTATGGTCAGCAACCACAAATACAGTAACTAGCAATGAGCATACAGACCTTCACAGAGCTGACCACAGTCATGCCTCTCAAGACTATATGTTTCTTTGGCTGGAGGGGGAAAACTGGAAATGGAGCAACAATTATTTCTCTCATAGAAGAAAGGCTGGGCCCCAGAAAATTTGAATCAGTGTGATGACAGCTGTTGCATAAGTTAGTGTAGCAACTGGTGCTAAGAATCACAATGTGAAGAAAGAAAAAAATAAATAAATAAAGCTTGAATTTGTGAAAATATTTTCAAATGCATTCCTGCTAAAATCATAGGATAGCTTGTTGTGCTTTAGAAGCTTCCACCTTACATTTTTGCTTAAGCTTTTTCTTTCTCTGCTGTGGGTCATGACACAGAAGCGTGACATCCCATGGTAGGCTTCCATGAGGCTGCATGAAAGTAGTGTGCAGTGTGCCCACAGAAATCTGCCTCCCTGCCTTGAAATAACTTCAGCAAAGAAATCACATACAAAGAGCTAAGATACTGCATGTGCAATAATGATACGTTGCTCTTGTTAATAATACTGTTACTAAATATGGATGGCACTTAGCACAAGTAAGAGGATAAGTACAATGCCTTGATCGTTGTGCAACCTGAGAAGTGAACACTTGATTAAGTTACAATAAGTTTGAAAATCACTCCCACATCAGCCAAGTTATCACTATCCTGTATGTACTCTCAAAGAGTCTTAGAGAATCTGATCTGTATCGATTTATGCCTTGAACTCATATTTGGGGTAAATTAAGGTATACAGTTGCCTTAGATTAGTTAATGGGCAGTTTCTTAGAGTGCTATGATGATTCACATTGCAAAATCATAATATCAACTCTAATTTACAAACTAGAAAGTTTCTATTAAAAATGTAAAGGTAGGCTGAGTAATTTACATTCCTAGAATACTTAAAACTAAAATAAGCAGAAAAAATAGATCTCATAAAAACATTTAACTTGGCCTGATGTATATCAAGCAGGGCATTGTTGATACATGATATTGAGTCACTGACATCACCTGAGCTCATTATTTTCAATTACACCCATTAATTTGCAATATTAACACACATTGAAATGGTGGTAAGAAGTTAGTATTTTGATTTGCTAGCTACTAATGCTGATGTTGTATAAAAATAGAATAAATAACAATACAGATTGGTAAAATAAATACTCTTTAGCAAATCCAAGACTCAAAAAAAAAAAAACAAAAAACCACCAAACCTTTAAAAAACTGTGAGGGTGATGAAGCATTGGAACAGGTTGCTCTGAGATGATGTGGGTGCCCCATCCTTTGGAAGTGTTAAAGACCAGCTTGGATGGGGCTTTGAGCAATCTGGTCTAGTGAAATGTTCCCTGCTCACAGGGAAATTAAATGATCCTTAAGATCTCTTCCCACTCAAACAATTCTATAATTCTATGCAAAACTCAGTAAAAGTCATTAGAATATGGAAAGACCAACTCCACAAAGGGTCTTAATCACTTAGTATGAGGGCAAAGGATTATTCTGCTGGAACCTCACCTCTAGGCACCATGTTTTCCTCATGAGAGTACCCTGAGTATATACTGGTCTGCCTTGGGGCAAATCCAATAGCATTTTAATACTGGCCATCTCTAAGAATACATGAATATACAGAAAGTCTATCTCCATCCATGTTAAATGAAAGACGAGAGCATTTCAACAGATCAGACTGAACACAAAATAAAGGTACTTTCTCACTGCTGTTAAAGCACTATCCAGCCAGGACATTTGCCCTTTGTCAGAGGGATTCAAATCCATATCTTCTCATTTTACTGGTATCCTAAACACAGTGCATGCCCTCAGCCTCTCCTTTTGAAGTTGACTAAGTCTGGATGGTATACAGACAGTCTTCTCTTGGGAAAGTGAATGGCATGTGAAAATGTAATCTGGTAACCTGGACATTTATTTAGGAATGGGAAAAGCTAAGATTCAGTTCTCCTGCCAAGATTTATTTATTTCTTAAAACCATAATTATTTGTTAAAATAAAAAACATTCTTGCCATGTGAGTTCTCAAACTTCTAGATGCACCTCACTGAGCTAAAGTATCCTCAATTCTTTTCTGCACAGTGAGAATATTTTCATGGGAAGCACAAACCACAGCACAACTCTCAGCCTGAGATTAGTGGTTAGAATAACTTCTAAGGGAATAAGAAATACAGATATGGCAAAAAGAAATTACATTTGGAATATTCTGAGACTAATCCACCTTTTGTAAAGATTACACTATTACTCCCTCCTCTTCCAGTAACAATCCTCTAAAAAGTGCCCTTGACTGGTTTTCTGTAAAGAAAACATTCAGGCATCCTGATTCAGGGAAAGTTTCTGTAACTGACTTGTAAAAAAGGATTGTGATTCTCAGATGTTCTGAGAGACCAAAATATTCTCTAATTGCTGTCTGCTGGACGTGGCCCATTCAGTCAGTTTGGGACTGTTCTCAGGCATCTAATGCTCCCTACACAAATGTAGGGAGTCTGATGCTGGGCGAGAGTCTTTTGATTCTACTCATTGGAGCACTTGAATCCTTTAACAGGACTTGCTCTAAATGTCCAAATCACTTTGAAAATAAGGTTTTGATGCCTGAGCCACCCAGATGGATTAACATTTTATAACCACTAAATCCTACATTTAAAAAATTTACTTCACTACTTCACAGGACACTGCTGCTGTTCTCTGCAGAGTGGTCAAAAGGTTTACTTTTTTATCCAGTAAGTTAACTTTTAAATGTGTATGAAAAGATAACAAGTTGGTAAGCATACTTTTCCCTCTGGAATCTCACCTTTGTACTTGGTGATTGTTTGGTATCTGACCCAGTCTGTCATATGATATCCAGTGAAATTCTGTTATCTTAATAAAACCCATCAGGGAAAATAGACAGGGTCATAGCAGTACTTTCTGAAAGCAATCAATAGCTCCACTTCAAGCATTTTAGGGTGGGGTTTTTTCACTCTCAAACTAAAATTTTACACATACCATATGAATACAGCATGCCTGAAACTGTCGGAATTGTTTTCAACAATATGATCAGTTGAGACAATTTAGAAATAATGTAAGTGATTTCTAAAATAAAAATTCATGTCTGGAGAGATCACACAAAACACAGAGAAAATCTTTGCTGATGACCAATCATATTTTGAAAATTATGGAAATTCTGACATGCAAAAGTACTGCAAGATTTTACTGCCTTCTGGCCCCTAAACAAACCTGTGGTGATATCTTTGCTTTTATGACTTACAAAAGCTTAACGACCTTGCTAGGTAAAGTGACATAATAAAGATACTACAGTTTTGCAACTTTTTCAGCTGCTCATTTCTTTAAGAATATTAACTAGGAAAAGCCAGGAAAGCTGTCACATAAACAGATCTCTTCACTTGAAATCTGATTTTACATTTGTGCTGTCTTGCCACAGGAAACAATTTATCAACTTTCTTTTTTAATTAAATATGGTTGGTGAGCATGACCTGAAAGTCATTTGCCTGTTTTTATATAAATATCTAAGGCAGATCTCTAAACCTGTGTGTTTGAGCGGCAAATGTTTAATAAGCTGCCTAATACAGGTGATAGTCTCAAGATATTTATAAAGAAAAAAAATGTTTTGCTTGACTTCAATGTTAACAGAATAAATACATAGAGAAAGAAATGGTAAACAGAAAATATTATGCCTCTTCTTGACTCAGCTATAACACCCTGCATCAAGTAAATGTACTCATTTTCTTCTTTTCAAGAAACATCTTTTGCTGTCAGAGTTCCATATAAACTGTTCTGCAAGATGTTAACCTGGATTTCTTTTGGTTCAGAAAAGGACTATTCATTATCTAATCAGAAAAAAATTCAAAATGCACGTCTTTATGCTTGAGAAAAATAATTTCAAAAACAGTTGTATCTATAGTAAAGTAAAAGCAAAGCTGACTATTTAGAAATCAGGTTCTTGTCTTTCAAAGCAGTCACACCTGCAGGCACCCTTGGACTCTGCATGTCAGAGCAGGGAGGGAGGAAAGGAGCTTCCCTGGCTGCTGGTGCCCCACTGGCCTCCCTGCCTGCCAGCCCTGCACCAGCCTTCCCTTTGGGCTCAGGCTGTTGTGTGGCCATGGCTGGCAGTGCTGCCTCTGCCACTTCACAGGCTTTGGGGGTACTGCCCAGCAGTCCTGAACCAGCAGGGTAGCACCCTCTTTGCTGAAAACAAGGTGAGGGCTTAAATGGAACAAGTCCCCAGCTCCATACCTTGAAACAATTTCTGCCTCAACCTTATAGCACCTACAATACATGAGGCTTCAGTTTTTTCCAATGACTTCCATAGATCAAGTGTAAAAAGTCTTTTTAGGATGCTTTACAGTCTCAAACTTTCCATGGAATCCCACCAGATCAGTAGGATACTGTTATTTTCTCCCAAATCAGCTGTATCAGTTTTGAACTGTTTTCATTTAAGTGAAACAAGCCCTAAAAGAGATCTGTGTCCCCTGTCCCTAACTGTGTTTATGTTCAGGATTGACACGAGATGACACAGACACACAAAATGTCCTTGACCCAAGTTCCTGGGAGCTCCTTGCCTTCAGACAGCATCTTTCCCTATAGACAGTAAATTCCTTAATAGTGGCTACAAGTGATACAGTAGGTGAGTCAGTTCAGAACCATTACTGAACTAAGGCCATAAATATCTTCCTTGACTCACGTTTTCATTGCAAAATTCATGCTGAATAAAACTTGCTTAGACCAGAAGATCAGTAGTATTTTACATGAGCCTAAACTATATAAAGAATAAGGTAATGGTTTGGGAGTAGGATCTACCATTACCACCAGACGGGACCTTATGTGCTATCAGAGCAAAGAATGGTCAACCTTGGACTGAGATTTCATGCAATTTGGTGTATAGGCATAGTCACTGAATGTATATTGTATAGAGATGCTAATGGTGCCTGGCTCTGTTTTGGCTAGAAGAAAAGTTACCTGATGTGGGCACTTTCTGGTCTGTTCCCTCTGTCCTGAGAGATGTAGGTACTGAAGCAATGAGGGTCCTGGATCTGTAAGTGCATTGCACTGAACAGCTTGAAAACAGGCAAGACCCTCCACGTTATCAAACCTTAAAATTCAAATGATAGTTGCTTGTATTATGGTTTAGGAATACAAGAGGATAGCTAGGAAGATGTGGTAGTAGTAAATGTAGTCGTAAGGAAGGTCCTCCTTCACACAGGCCTGATACTTCTAGAGGAGAAAGGTATAGAGAATATTGTAGCTACTGCTACAAATACCCTACCTAGTGCCTATTAATGATTTTATTCCAAGTTGCCTAGGTTTTCCCCCAACAAGAAATAAAGCTCACAGACTTGTAGTTTCAGGTTTTGTGACCAGAAGTTTGGAAGTTAGGCACCAGGGCTCCTAGTGCTGTAGTAGCAAAGTCTCTTTTTGGATATAGCCCTAGCTATAAGAGTGGATGTATGTATGAAAAAAAGAGTAAACATATGAACTTAAAAGCTCTGAGTCATATGGCAAAGAAACTTTCCATAACTACGGGGAAACACTGATTTTCTGGGAACAATTTTATTTCCTAGAAGACATCAGAGCATAAGAAAGTCATAATGAAGAACATTTTAATCAAAAAATAACCATTTCAGTCAAATTTTGTTAATTTTGTTTTCCTCATTTTTCTCACGTAAAACCAAATGTCTACTGAACTTATTTTTATATATATTATTCAATTATTTTCCCTCAAAATGAATATGTATTTTTGCTCTAAAACTCAGATAGTTAGGAAGGAATATAAAGATTCCTTAAGAAATTAATCTAATCTTTATTAGATTTAAGTAGGGTTCATCAAAATCAGTGACTAAGGTTAAGCCCTGAATAAAAGGAGAATAAGAATTTTCTATTTCTAAGCTTATATATATATGTAAAAAAGAGGTAATCACCTAGGTTTTCTACCTCATATTAAGCAAAACCCTTATACCTAAAAAGGAATGATGTAACTCATTATATAAAATATTGACTTGGGACTCAAAATATGAACCCTAGATCAAAATTTAGACACATACCTTCTATGGATAAATTATTGTGTTCTTTGAATCTTTTTTTCCCCTTGCCTGTATAGTTAAGCTTTTTTATTATAAGCTCCTTGGCACAGAAAGGTTCTCTCTCCCATTAGCATTAGTCTAAGACAATAGTACCTTAATTTTTACTAGAATGCCTGGGTCCTATTATAATGAAAACATCACATATTTTCCTGGTTTACTGTAAAAAGCCCTGAGGTTCTTCACAGTTACTGGGACCTTACATCCTTTGTTTCCCTACACTGAATTCCAACATGAAAATGTTTTCTGTGTTCTAAAATATCTTTGCATTTTGATGTTTTAAAATGCTGCTTTTCCTCTGGGCTGATTACTTCAGTTTACTTCCTTAATAATTCCCAATTCGTCTTCTTGCTTAGTGTATTGGATGACTGTTTTATTTAGTGAATATTTGGTACAATGGCTTTGGATTTTTATATTAATTATTCTGTATTTTCCCAGCAAAATGGGGGGTTTTCTGCTAAACAAATTATATAGAGCATACAACACCTTTTGAACATGAGCATATTGCTCTGCACTTCTTGCTACACTTTGATTCTGCATCATTCTCCCCCCCTGCCACTTACATTCAGACATACATAATCATGAATAACAGAAGGCCCAACACTGAAACCTCAGAAAATGTGTCCAGATTTTCCCTTTGTGGCCTAGTTAAGTTAGTTTTCCATCCCACAGTTTCTCTACTTTCATGATGATTTCTCTTAGCCATTAATCTCAGATGTGGTGCCTTGTCAAAGCTTACAAGCAGATTACATCCATTGAATTTCCCTTATCTACAGTGGCAGTAATATCTTCAAAGAACTCCATCAGGTTAGTTAAGCGTGACCTCCCCTGACTGAATCTATGCTGGTTATCCTTAATCAAACTGATTTTCAAGCTGTTCTTTCACACTTCCTTATAGTAGTTCAATTTTCCCCACAACCCTTGATAAATTCACTGATGTACAGTTTCTTAGACTGTCTTTAATTTTTTCTGAAGATTTACATCCTTTTTTTCAATCTGAAAAAAATCATTCCTAGATCCAGTTTAAATTGTCTCAGTAAATAGACTTCTGCCCCTCTGGGTTTCTTACTAGCTCTTTAAACACTGATTTTCAAAATTGGTTTTGTTGAAAAATTCCCAAATATCATAAAATCATGCCTTTTTTCTTGTGGTGTTTTCTGAATTTTTTTTTTTTTTTTGTGCCCATTTGTATGCACTATTTTACTACATGTAGAAAAATAGAACAAACTCTTGTTGTCAATATAGAGTGGTAAAACTAAAAATATTTTGGTCACATTAGATTCATGGTGGTGAAGAACCTTCCAGGGTGCCCTAATCCTTAGCACAGCAAGTGGCTATCAAAAGCTTCTCTAAATGCATTCTTCTGTTTACAGGGAGCCAAAATGCAATGTGTCATCCTGAGGGAAATGGACTTGGTGGTAAATTTACACATCTGTGTCCTCCGGTTTCGCTTACATGACTCCTTGTGGCTTGAGGTGAAAATCCATGTAATCTTGCATTTGATAAGTGAGGCAATATACTGCCAGCACATCACTGCAGTATTTCAGAAATCCCTGGTGGAAGTTCAAGGTCATGGGCTTGAGCTGCTGAACTCGAATGGGTTAGGGTGAAATATTCCAGACATGGCATCTTGCTGTGCGGCAGGAGCTTGCTGGGATTGCTGCACTTATAAACAAATGGAAAGTTTTCATTAGAAAAAAGGACAAAACTTGGAGAATAGTGAATGATAACTATGGTACTACCTCCACAAGAGGTTCAAATCACTCAATTCTATCTCTCTCTCTGAGACACATGTGCACGCATGTATTTATACTACATTCATTGCCATGGTAACTGGGCACTGTAAGACTAATGCATGTAAATTTCAAAGGGGAGTGTTATATCTAGACCTAAATTTTATCTCTCACATATCAATGATGATTCCAGCAGACATGTGGCATATATAAATTAAGTGGCATTGCAGACCTTTTACTAGAAAAACAAAATATTTTACCTATGTACCTATTTTACATATGAATCATGGGACAAATAAATCAATCTTTGTGATAGTCGCTTACCTCTCTATAAGACTGTAGATGTATGTGAAGGGAATAACATGGTGATTGTTAAGTCCCTAGTGATAAAAGCTATTGATTATTTCCTGAAACGAGCTAAAACTAGGTTTTGCAGCACTTATCTTTTAGGTGCTTCCTGGCAAATGAAGCTCAAAGCAGTATTCCAAGTTGACTAGTTGCAATTCCACTTTTCATAGAATAATTGAATATTCAGTGAGCAAGACATATACCCATCCAGAAGCATGAATCTGATGTGGTGATTAATGCCCGTCATGTAAGAGGGGACCGGTAGGTGTCCAGTTCCTGTTCCAGCAGCTTTTTTTAATATTTAAAATTTATTTCCTTTAAGCAAGGTTTGGAACCCAAATCTTCTACCACCACAGAAAACTTTAACTGGAAACCTTCATAGCACAAATGAAGGAGAGCCTATGGCAGTCACAGTATATGCTGGGGAAAAAAAAAAGTAAAAAAGAGGATGAGACAGGCTTTAACTTTCTAAGGAAAGAGGTAGATGAATGTAGATTTTTCACAAGGTACCTAAGCACTCCAACTGTTAAATTACTCTCTCTACTGTGGGCAAGTAAGAGGGCACCATTTCCACCCCCAGAAATATCTAATATAAGACCAAAGTTGTCAGGTGCACTTAAAGACAGCCAAGCTGTTTTATTCCTATGGAAGACCATCTATATTGAATATTACAATGACTGTTCAATAACAGTCCTATACAAACTGACACAGTATGTAACCATTCTGAGTATGCCAAGAAATGTAATTTTAGGCTCAAAGGATATTTTCTAATGAAAAATAGCCTGTGTAAATTTGTCTGGTTTGGGGGTTAAAGCAGCTGCTGAGTGGTAGTTCCATAAAATCTAAGCACTAGTTGTAAATATCTTCACAAAAAAGGGAAAACATGGTGCCTAAATTCTTCTGTGTATTTATTTACAACAGTGTCCACAACATTTATGAAATAAATTAGGAAGTCAAGAGTTCAGCACATCTCAGATCTAGCTCTTGAATATATACATTCCATTATATTGTATTAGAATAATTACCAAGTTTTTATTTTCTGAAATTTTCAAGTACATGCACTACATTGTGCACACTAGCCAGTGTTCTTGCCCCTTCTCAAAAGATAAGCAATAGTTTGATTTGCACAGGAAAAGAGTAATGTCTTCCTTTCCTGAATAGACTCTGTCAGAAACGTTCAGAAATTTCTCCTGTATGGAAATGAAACAGAGCCTTTCATAATGAAGGAGAAAGTTATGGAAGACTTGCTAACATTAAAGACAGTCTTGTTTCTTCTGTCTCACACTTTCTTGTTCACAGTGGTCAGTTATGCTCTTGCTGAGTATTTATTTGCATTACTTTGTTTTGTTTTTAGGATGCTGATAGGTTTTTCCACTGGCAGTCCTGAGAGGAAGAGGTAGAATAAAAGGGAAAGTCAGAATTTGTACATCCTCTATAGCCATCTTAAATGCGTGTAGGAAGGCTGCTGTCTTAGGCAACAAGAGAAACAATTCTTTTTCAGACAGTAACAATTTTTTAACATAGAACTGCAACAGGAAACGTATGGATTTGAGCTCACAGAACATCTTGTATGTTTTAAGTGTTGAGCTAAGTACCTACCTAGGAGCAGAATTTTCAGTGTTTTTTGTGGGGTTTTTTTTCACTATTTGTTTTAGATATGGGTCTTGAGAGGGGGAAATTGATTGATTTATAAGGCTGAAGTGGTTTCAGCATTCACAGTACAACAGACTTCTTCTTAAACCTTTTCAACCAGAAATTCTTGCAGCATTTCCCTAATCCTCACAGAAACCCAATCCTTCCCCAAATTCCATCATTCTCGTTTGTCACGCCAGTTTTCCCACACCAGTTTTCACCGTGCCTTTTCCTTATTGTCCCAGGAAAGAGAACACCATCAAGATATGACATGTGACGAGTGAAACACTGGACCACAGAGGGCAAACAGCACACATGGAAGATGGAGCTACTATTTAGTGCACCTTACACTATCATTGAGGTACTAACACACACTAACTCCATGGAGGTCAACATCAGTGGGAGAGGTGCTTAGATCACTAAGCACTTGGTTTGATGTATTCATTTCCCACCAGGACCTAATTTTCCAAGTGTTTTCTCTGTTGTCCCTTCAGGAATCTCTCATAGGGCAAAACGTTGAATACCACTGCCATCCAGATGGTCACCAGGTAAAGTCTCTACTATACATTGGAAAGAAAACAATAACATATTATTATGAGAATAAAAACCAGGTAATAGGATTGGGGGATAAAGGGAGGTGTCTGTTTGTAACAAAATACAGACTATTATTCTTTTAAGTGCATTGGCAGCACTGACTACAGTATCATAATCATTAAATATTATGAGAAATGCACTTGGGAATCATGCATTAGTATTGATTAAAGTTAGCTACTCTAAATATCCATATGGATTTTTTATATTTACATGGGAAAAGTATGCAATTTACAGATTCACTTAAGTCCTTCCTATTTATCAGATGCAAGGTTCTGTGCTGGGTTAAGTATTTCTGAAGAGCTGGAAGTGCTCAGTGAAATGAGCAGGTAGAAGCTTCAGAACAAGCAAAATGCAGTGTTTTTCCACTCAGCAGGAATTAAATTGTAAAACAGATTGTCAGAAAATAGTGTGGTAGTCTGAATTACGAATAGGTTCAAGAACAGATTCATGAAGGTTAAATTTGTTGATGGTTGTCGAGCATAGATGCAACCTCTGGCTAAGAGTTCTCTAAACTGGCCAGGAGCTGCTAAAATATAAGCCTGTCTATATCTTCCTTCCTGCAATTTTTTTTCTACGGATTTGCTAATGGCCATTGTCAGAGAGAGGTTATTTTGGTCTGATTTGATGTGACACTTTTTGCATTTTTAAATATGTGAAGACAGAAACTTAACCAAATTCGTAGGACATACACAAAATACGGGCACAGTTTATGTCCCTGACTTAATTCTTCAGGTCTTAAGAGTGCCCTGTGCCCATCTTCAGCCTTTGTGCTGGTTGCCCCAGTGCAGGAGTCACCACAGATTAGACCCTGGGCATTTTCTTCCTTGAGAATGTTAAACAGCCATGTTGGGGAATAATAAAGAAGATATCTTATACTCCTTCAGCAAAAGAGGAAATAATAGAGTGACTGGAACAAGAAAGATAAGCTCTGCAAAAGGAAAATTTTAAAGAAACAGCAAGGGAAGAAGAAAGAGAAATAGTGTTTGATTATGCAAATCAGATAGTGCCAGCCTTGCCAGTCCTACAAGATAAAAAACATGGTTTTCAGCATGTCAGCATAAAGCCTGTATCAGCCTAGCAGCTGAACTGCCTTGCCCATGAGGGCACCAGTCACTATTTGAGATCACATCAGACCTTCACAGCAGTGGCACCAGAACTTCCACTGAGGACTATTGCCAGCAGATACTTCAAGTTTTGAGGTATACTATCAGTTCTGCTTAGTAGGACTACATCAGTATTATTGTGTTACTGGTGGCAAGAAGGGAAGCTAATTATGCACTGCTCTCCAGTAAAATAAATGCCAGCAGTGGAAATCAGAAAAAAACCCTGAAAAATGACTGATGGTTACAAGGGAACGAATCTGAACTATGTCCTCTGTAAAATATACATGATGCTCCTATGGCCTAAGTTTCAGAAGATAAGGGTTTTTGTTTAACACTTGTCATGCGAGAAATAACATTTACCAGACTTGAGTCTCCTGTCACAATGGTGTCCCTATTGCCCATTTCATCTTCTCTATGTCCATATAATTCTTTGTATCATGAGTCCCTATACTCTGGGATATACCATAAAGCAAATTAGTAAATCACACCACACCTATGTCACTGCCTAACAGACTTTAAGAATAAATGTAATCATAGACAAAATATCCTAGAAAAAAATTGAGTGGAAGAGGGCAAATGACAAGAGTAGGTATTGATTTACGAAAGTAAAATAGTCCTGACTGGAAACCCCATTAAATGCTGTCATATTTTTTCAAATGTAGCTTCTTTTTTGAGATACCTTATCTTCTTCAGTGGCATTATGGAAGAATATGTCAATATAAGAATGATTTCCATCGGCCGTCTATGCTGAATGCTCATCTTTCACCTGACACAGTCTGTCACCACGACGACTCAGTTTTTTTTACATTGGGCAGTGTATTATCCTTCTAGAATCAAAGAGCAGTTTCATTTTTTAGCCTCAGGGGACCTGATTCTCATGCACATTTGGGACAATACCTAAGAAAACAGCAGCATAACTGAGCGGATGCGAGCAGCAAACTACTATTGAAACAGTACACAAATGCATCTGATTTACCTCTACCTGCAATTACCAGTGTTATGTGACTGCACCAGGTTGGCCCTGGCTGGATGGGGGTTCCCACCAAAACTGCTCTATTGCTCCTGTCCTCATTTGGACACAGGAGAGAATATAATGAAAGGTTTATGGATCAAGATAAGGACATGCAGAGATCACTCACCAGTCATAGGCAAAACAGAGTCCACTCAGGGAAATTAGTTTATTAACAATCAAATCAAAGTAGGAAAATGAGAAATAAACACAGGTGTTAAAATACCTTCCCCCCAGACCTCCCCTCTGCCCTCTCCTAAGGCACAAATTCACCCCTGATATTTTCTCTACATCCTCCCCCTAACGGTTCAGGTGGACAGGGAATGGGAATTACAGCCACTTCATCAGAGAAGGAACTTTGCTGTTCCTCCCTCCCCAGGAGGAGGACTCACACTCTTCCCCTGCTCCACCATGTGATCCTTCCCACAGGAGACAGTCCTCCATAAAGTTCTCCAATATGAGTCCTTCCCATGAGTTGCACTTCTTCACAAACTGTTCCAGCATGGGTTCTTTCCACAGGGTGCAGTCCTTAAGGAAAAGGCTGCTCCAGCGTGGGTCCTGGCAGCAAACCTGCTCCAGTGTGGGCTACTCTTTCCATGGGCACTGATGCTTCACCACAGACTGCACCACATACTGCAGGGGAATCTCTGGCACCTGGAGAACTTCCCATCCTTCCTTCTTCAGTGACTTGGGTGCCTGCAGTTGTTCCTGTCCCACATTCTCACTGCTCTCTCCCAGCTGTAGTTGCCATTGCACAGGTTATTTCTCCCTCCTTAACCATGTTCTCTCAGAAGCTCTACCACTATTGCTGGTGGGCTCAGCTTTGGCCAGCAGTGGGTCCATCTTGGAACCAGGTAGCACTGGCTCTACTGGGAGAAGCTTCCAGGATCTTCTCACAGAAGCCACCCCTGTAGCATCCCAACTACCAAAACCTGGCCACACAAAACCAACACAGTGACAAAGCACATTCAAAATATTTATACATCTATCCTGCAAATATGGTCTGCAGAGTGATGCACAATACCCAAAGAAGTCCAGTACGTTTTCTACAGTGGTAAAACTGGGTAGATAGCTCTTTTTCACCAGAGCCTGCCCACCACTTACAAACAGCCTGTTTTTTAGAAAGAAAAATGGAGCCACAAGGAACTGTACTTAGCTACCATCAATGGAGGATAAATGTAAAAATGATGAATACTCATAGAGGAAATATAAATGGAGGTGGAACTGATTGTTTTTAGTTCTGGCCATGGACAACAGCCTCCATTACGCAGTATAGACAGTAGTGCTTGAGTTGGCTTCACTCCAAATTATGATTTTTGTTTGCTTTGTAATCACAAATGTTTTGTTCCAGGATACATCAGATCCAGGTTGGTTTTTCATTTATTTGGGTTTTTGTTTGTTTGTTTGTTTGTTTTCTGTTGTGGTGGTTGTTTTCATATACAAAATTACTTAAACCCAGCAGTTTCGAAGAAAAATTCCAACTTCCCTTGAGGAATTTTTCTTCCTAAAACAATAACAAAACACTGATAGGTTTGAAAACTTTGCTAAATTCAGATACTACCTGGGAGATAACAGTATTAAATGCTAATACTGTTGTCTATTCATTCCCTTTACAGCACTCTATTGCATTCAGATTCTGAAGATTCCCAAGTGTAATAGTAACTACAGCACAAATTTCTCTAGGTTCAAAAGTGCTGAGACCCGCAATTTTCAGTTATGGCAGTGGGAACTGCAGGTATTTGGCACTACAGTCTAGGCACTTGACTGCAAACAGTATCTTCTGCCCTCTTCCCAGCATCCTGAAACTTAGAACTAAAGCTCAGTCTGCAGGTAAAATGGGCTCAGACATGTTTTATTGTTCAGTATGCCCATGTTCTACTATTCAACAAACGGATCTTCTCTTTCATCAAATATTTTTGAAAAAGAAGGTTGTTTTGCCAGCTGAATGCCTAGCACCTTATGTATCACAAGTACTCCACCCACAAGTCTGTTTCTTTACCAAACATTCTTATAAGTATCATTTTTCTTAACTCTGTGGATAAACTGAAATGCCTTACTGGTAAAGTGGACTTACAAAGTCATTAAGGAATTAAGACGGAAATAAAAATCGCTATACAACATGAAATCTTGAGAACACCATCCTATAGTCCTTATTCAGTCAGCTCCCATTCAGAAGGAAAGAGGATAGATAGGCTTGAGAAAAACAACTGTGCTTGTAGATGTTGAAATTACTGTGGTTCAAGTAAGCATGAAAATAAAATAGCGTAAAGGAGATGCATGAGGTGATCTGACAGAAGACTCCAGCTCAGTTACCTTATCCCATACATAGAAAGGATATATCTGCATTTACCATTTCTAACAACAGGAACTCGGATTTATGGATGCAACAAGAATAAACACTTATAAAAAATCAATTAGATATCTCTGTTTAAGGAGACCTAGTAATTTGAGTATATATGACAAAAAAAGGAAACAGAATTCACTTTGACAAAACAACTTCTCAATTTTCCTTCTAATGTGATATGACTCATCTCAAATCTATTGCAAAGCGGTAAACAAACTACACCAACACAGTAGCCATCATCTGCCAGGAACATTTTTAAAAGAAAACCATTACTGAGCTACTTTTCTTGTCTTCTATACAGAGAAATGTATTTTCCCAGCAAAAACAGCATTTCACATTATCTTCTTTCCATTTATGATGTTTTCATCAGTGCTAACAGCAACCTAAGAAATACCTCATTAAGTCAGTAATTTATTTCTTAGGAATTAAATTAAATTAAATTAGTTTGGACTAGTTTTAGTTCTTTTTCAAAACAGTCTATTTCAATTAAAACAAATAGCAAGAGGGAAGTTCAGTTTGATTACTAATAACATTGTACAGGGGACTTATTTGGGATAGCAATTTAAATATGAGGACAACAGCCTTTTGATTTTATTTCTCATTCATTGAACTAATGTTATAATTGCAACTGTAACAAAAATAAAATGTTTAGTCCATCTTTGTTCCATAATCCTTCTGTAATCTAATTACCTCAAAATAGCTGCAAGATAAAATACCGTCATGAGGATCAAAACGACAGCTATAGGCTGGGGTCTCCACTATTCATTATTCATTCCTATTTTTATGGTAATTATTATTATCGTATAGTTAATAAACAAAATCTAAGTCACTTGACAATGCATCTGAAGTCAGCTTCACTGCTGATGTAAATCATCAGAGATCCACAAAGACAGTTACATGATGTTATATATTTTGCAATAGTTCTTGTTTGTAGATCTTACAATCTTTTGGGTCAGGCCCCTTACTGTGTTAAATGATACCAAACTGAAAAAAGAGAGGAACTTCAATTTCCAAAATATCCCCTGATTCTTTGCTTTAAAGAAATTACTTCGAAGCTTCCCAGGAGTTGACAAGAAAAATAAGAATTGTCATGGCAACATGGGTTGAAGAAATCCTTCTTTGCTGTTTGCATAGATCATCTCCATGCTATCAGCCTGTTTACTAAATGTTGCTAAAGAAAGCAATTAAAGGTTAATCTTTCCTCAGAACCAAATGAATTACATAACCAGTGAAAGCCAGTGGAGTGAGATACATTTCAGACAGGTCAAAAAAATTTGAGGCATCATTTATCTTCAAGCAAACGACACCAAGTTGCGGGGCAGACTACATGCTGGAGGGAAGTGACAACATCCAGCCAGGACAGGCTTGAGAGCTGGGCCTGTGCAAACCTCAGGAAATTTAACAAGATCAATTACAAGATTCTGCACAGGAGTTGGGGCAATCCCAAGCACAAACAGAGGCTGGAAAGAGAATGGATTAAGAGCAGCCCTGAGGAGAAGACGGACATGGGGGTACTGGTGAATGAGAAGTTCAACATGATGCAGCAATATGCGCTTGCAGCCCAGAAAGCCAAACATATCCTGAGCTGCACTGAAAGAAATGGGACCAGCGGGTTGAGGGAGGTGATTCTGCCCCTCTACTCCCTCCCATGAGACCCCACCCGGAGCCCTGTGTCCAGCTCTGGGCCCCTGACACAGTAAGAATACGGACCTGTTGGAGCAAGTCCTGAGAAGGCCATGAAGATGATCAGAGGGCTGGAGCACCTCTCCTACGGAGACAGGCTGAGAAAGTTGAGGCTGTTCACGGTGAAGAAGAAAACTCTCCAGGAAGACCTTAGAGCACCTTCCAGTACCTAAAGAGGGCCTACAAGCAAGACAGGGAGGGTCTTTTCACAAGAGCATGTAGTGACAGGAAAAGAGGGAAGGCTTCAAACTGAAGGACAGTAGGCAGACATTACAATGAAATTCTTGACTGTGAGGATGGTCAGGCACTGGAACAGGCTGCCCAGAGAACCTGTGGATGTTCCATCCCTGGAAGTGTTCCAAGGCCAGGTTGGACGGGGTTTTGAGCATCATGGTCTAGTGAAAGGTGTCCCTACCCATGGCACAGGGGTTAGAATGAGGTGATCTTTCAGGTTCTTTCCATTCTGTGATTCTAAACATCATTTCTGTGGTCAATTTCATAACAAACTAAGAGTTTGAATTTTCTTTAGTGTTATTAGATTTGTTCTAGCATCCTTGTTTCAACATAGGTTGTCTGCGTGATATGTGGCCATAACAAGGGCAAGATAAAAAGTCTTTTAAGGTTAATGAGACTTTTTAAATTCTGTGAGTTCCCCAACCTTTGGATCAGGTCCTAACCAGTTAAAATCTGATATAAAGCAACCCAAACTAGTTAACTGACAGCTAGAGTCTATGTCTAATTTACCTTCCTCTGCATAGCAGAATGTTTTTTTTTTTTCCCTACAACTAGAAGATTCTTCAAGTTAACTACATTATGTACCAGGAAAAAAAATAATTTAAAATTTCTGTATTTTCATTTATGTTAATTAAATTTCACAATAAAGCCCTCCCTATACAGATTTCACAGGAAAGCTAAACAGAAATATTTAAGTACAGCTAATGATCAAAATGCTACTCCTGCTGCCACTGTTGACTTCGTAAGTTCTATTAACACTACATTCTTCAGTGTAAGAGCCATGGCAAACAATGGATCAAAATGTGTGCTGAGGATATTTATGTGCTAAGATAATCAATTTAATTTCTCAGGAGAGATATCTACAAATGCAGAGGGTCGCTGATTGTGATATTAGCAGCTGTTTGATTCAACTGAGGTTCTGAAAGTGAATTATAAAATGTTTCCCCCTCCCCCTCAAAAAAATGCGTGGTGTGACTCAATCTATGTATTATAAGAAACATCAGCAGGATACCAATAGAGAATCTGGCTGCTGGGGCAAAGCTAAAATAGTGTACTTAGTCACTTGAATGCAGTCAGCTTCTGCATTGATATCCCACAAACATTAGTGAGAACAGTGTGGTTTGTCATGACCATTTGTTTCACAGCCAGAAGCATGCAAAATTAGTCTAAAATAAGTTAAATTTTGCTTTATTTTATCAAAGTGGCTTTTTCAAAGATTTCACTGTTGCGTAAACATCATTCTTTCTTTCCCTTTTTTCTTGCCCTCAGAGTCACCTGCATTTTTTTTTTGCTAAGTTCAGGGCAAGTCATGTTCTGTAAGCTCATGTATATGCCTGCATTATCCAGCCACTTGCTTCCTAACATCAGCTGCTTCTTGACAAAGTGACCTCCCTGTTCCTTGCAGCTCCATCTGTGCTGTACAGCAGCAGGGAGATGTGGGTCCCGAGTTCCATGGTGTGCGTTACATGCACCGTGACTTCACGCTGAGGCGCCCACACAAGGCCAGCTCAAGCACAGTGCCCAAAGCCAAGCCTGAGATCTCAGCCCTGTATTCTGGATACGCTCTGCAAAGCAAGCCAAGCTAACCCACCCATTTTAGCAGAAGGCATTGCAAGCACAGTAAGGATGCTTTAAATCCAAGCTACAGCTAAGCTAGTATTTAAAAAAGAAAATAACCTGGTTGGGATCTGCAGTGTGTTTAGGCCCACCCTTGAACCAAACTTTCAAGTACAGGGCAAGGCTGGCTGCACTTTTGTTCCCAGTGCACTGTAAATTGCTTGTGTTTCAGCACCAGTGTAAGCAAAATAAAAGTTTGAATATTTGTGTTCTTTTGGAGGAGTTTATGTGTGAGCACAGTACGGCAAATAATAGAGGTCAAAGGAAGTAAACAGCGATTTATGCAATATTCTATCATGGCTATATTTGATCTGCAAATCATAGGATGGGTGAGGGAAAAAAATATCCCTAGACCCAGATTTACTCTGTGACAAATGTCAAGGGTTTGCTGCAAACATCAGAATTATAAGAACATTTTAATAAAAACCCTCAAATATAGATTTAGAAATTACTCTCTAGCAAAAAAAAAAAAAAAAGAAAACAACAACAAAAAAAAAACAAAACCAAGGAAAACTACCAGACAAGAAAGGAGAAATAAAAAATACAAAAAACCTAATGTTTGGCAAAATTGTGTGAAACAAACATTGCCCTGCAATTGAACACAAGGCACAAAACAAGTACTGCAAAATGCAATTTTTAAATGCTGACCATATTTCACGCAAATCTGCAAAACAAACACTGCATAAAAAGTTTTATTCATCATTATTTATTCAGGTCTGTGTCAGCTGCAGTGCTGCAAGTGTTTCTTTCAGAAAGTCACTGTACAACAAAGACATAAATATGGAACATGATTCTGCACTTCAGTATCCACAGAATACTGTAAGAGAGACATAAAACATCCAGAGACTAAAATGATACTAGGTTTCTCTGTGTATTTTTCATAATGCCTTTAAAGGAAAAAGCAGAGAAAAAAAATAAAGTAAGGTAGAGGTCAGTGCTCAGAGATACCAGAGACACTGTTTAAAAACAAACTGTTGCCACATAGATATAAATATATTCATATTATCAAGGTTTGTTGCTGTGATTCACCTAGTTTTCCTTTTTTAAAGTCATTCATGGATGCAAACATTGTCAGAAGTTCTCATCCACAAGAGCTCAAATTAAACAGGGTCTGACTCCACTATTCAGCTGCAATATCTGCTTTGCCTGGATTATTTGGAGTAGCAATCTATTCAAAAGTAGGCAATTGAGCTACTATTTCTGAAATCAATACAAATTTCCATTTCCAATGCAGCAGAACCGGGCTCTCAGAACTGCCTGAAGTTACCTTTTACTAGACAGGAATGAGACAAGAAATTTACTTGAAAGAAGTCAAATCACTATTTCAGAATATGCATGAATGTATCATTAAAATGCACAATTAAATAATTAAAAAGCTGTAAGAAACTGTGATTAATTTTTATGATGGAAATTAAAGCATTACTATAATTGCTAGAAATTGTGATTTTTTTTCTTATTTTTTGCTACAAGCAGATCATTGATGATATTCTGATTAATCAAGAGTTCTGGTTAATCATCAGCAATGTAAGAGTGATTAAATCTTGCTTTGGCCTTTAACTGAATGTGTCCTCCAGGTAAAAATGGCAAGAAACTACCATAATTTTCTTTTCTTTTTTTTTTTCCTATATGAGAAAGAAATGCAGAAAAAAAATACTGTCTCTGAGAAAGTAAGACTTGTTATTAGAAATAAGATGCATTATTACTCTTTAAAGAGTTTTCAGTGCATGCATGCCTCCATATACCATTCAATTACTAAATGCAGACAACAGATATATGGTGCCTTTGGGTGTCAATATAGCACTAAGAATAATCCAAGTAATTTGTGTAAGTAGTTATTCCTCTGAGAAATGCTTGTAACAAATACACTGTAGATTTTCTTAAATGCAATAGAAATGTCATATAGTGGAGTGAAGTCTTTCATCCAGCCAGAACAAAGATGTGTCAGGACAAAGAAAGATCTCACAGCTTTCCTCAGGCATTAATGCCATTTTTCCCCCTATTTCAAAAGTTGGTGGTTGATAAAAATGATATAAGGGAAATTATAGCTGACGTAGAAAAGAAAAACTTCTAAGTAAAAGAAAGCGATTCATACACATTAGAAGACTTTCCATATGATTCTTATTCTTTGCTCATTGCAAAAACTGGAAGAACATCCAATTTATCTCAGTCTAATACGGCTAATTTTGAAGCCATATGGAGAACTAGAGGCCAGATTCTTATTCTGTGACCCTGACTTGAATCCAGTGGTACACTTGAGTTTTATTAGAGATCACATCTCACACTTATGCTTCTGCTTCGGTGGATTGTAGAGTTAAACCAGGAACTCCCCTTTCCACAGTGCATCCCCTGCCGGCTGCAGGCAGCCCGGCACTGCGCTGCAGTGTCTGTGCTCACACCGAAGGCTGCTTGCCAGCAGAATAATGTCATCATGGCCAAAGAGAAACACGATGGTTCAATACAGATTTGAGCAAGATGAAATTACATCTTACCTTTAAATCCACTGGAGGTTTTATACAGTCACATTATCAAGCAGTTACTTCTCTAAGGAAAGGTTACAAGAGGGAGTTTGATGTGACGGTGTACGGATTACACCTTGAAAAAGTTGAAAACAGTGGTCCCTGAGGCTTTTCAGCCTTTCTATAGGACATGGCAAATCTTGAATGCATAGCTCAAAATATTTAGTTTCAGATTGTTCCTAATTTGTTTGGACAAGAGTTTTTATAAGTGTAAGTGCTATTAAGGCGTAAGTGCCATAGATGCCTTTTTAAAAACTTGTGTATATCAATGCATATGTAGTACTAATACCACACCATGAGCAAAAATAAGACGAAGTGCTTGTATAGACAAAGCAGACCACAGGGGCAAAAATTACAATGGCCCCTCCCAAACAAAAAACCCTGATCAAAATCATGTTTGTATAAAGGGACATGAGAGTGAGAGTCAGTAAAATAGACAGATTTGCAGTATAGACAATCTGCAGAATGGCTCTTATCTATACAAATCAGAGATGGTGCTGAAGTGCCCTCACAGATTTCAGTACATCCTGAAATTCCATGTGTGCTTATGTCTTCATGTGCCTGTAAACCACCTCCAGTTCCTCACACCAGTATCCACACACACACACACCAGAGAAACTTAAAAATCTTTACTGGCTGACAGTGGGAATTCAAACCTCAACTATGGGTTCAAGAGCCTGAAATGAGTGGTTGGGATATCTCTATTGAATTGATATGCTCTCCACTACATTACATACAAGTTGACCACGTTTTCTATTCCTATACATAGTTAAAGACATCATCTACATACCTCGATGCAAAAAATGGGGCAGATACAGATCTTAACAAAAAGTAAACCCATTTTTACTTTAAAATATTATGTGGTCAGAGCTGGATATTCTCTACTATGCCTTTCTATGGCAAATTCCTAAATGGGCTGAGGCATGGAGAATGCATCCAACAAATACTTGGTTCTACAGCTGGATGTTCAATACCTTGCTTTGGTATTCTTTTGAAAATTCCTTTTTTTCAGCTTGTATTCCCCAGAATCGCTTTTGTCTTCTCTGGAAGAGAATGGAGTCTCTCTAGAGAGACCAGCCTCACAGTTTGAAAAGCACTGCTTTGGAGAAAAAAAAAAAAAAAAGACTTTAAAAGAGACAAACACTCTCAGTCCAACAGGAGTAGGCCTTAAACAGAGTGGTAACTTTGTGTGATGCAGTTATAGCAATTATTTTGACAAAGTGATAGCAGCAAACCGAACGTACATAAAATGTTTTGAGGTTTATTTATTTATTTTTTAAAACAAAATCCTGAGCTGTAGATGAGAGAGTCCTTTCACTGTCTGTATCTAATTTAAGAACAGAAATGTTTTCCCTTTGCTCTTTCCATTAATCTGAATGATACCTCTGTGCATAAGCCTGCTTATGTACATTTTGTATGAGGCAATTAGGTGGCAAGGAAGGTGCTGTATTTGGTTATCTAAACACGTCCAGGAAATTACCTTGAAAACATGTACTGAAACAACTCTAAGTATTAAGCAGTATGCATTTCTACTGAATATAGGTTCTACTGAATATAGGTTGTCCACAGACCTTAGGTCACAGCAGAAACGTATTTTATTCTTTTTTTTTTCTTGAATTTTAGTCTGAATTCAGTCTAAATCTAACATTTGTTCTATACCAGTATAAATTTTTACAGAAATTATGTGTTTTGTCTTTCAAGAAAATCAATAGGGGGGTTTTTTTTGGTTTGTTTGCTTTGGTTACAATATAACATATCAGAATTAGCAAGTGGCTCTATAAACAAGCCCATCGTAACATGCATAGCTGAACACCATGCTGTCTGTCTTGTTGAAGAATAATTGCTATGATAGGGTAGCTTGTGGCAAAGCGGTTCTTTTGAACGACTCCATACTAATTTCCCTTGATGTTTAAGGCACAATGAAGAGGGAAGAATTCCCCAAATGTTTTCCAAAACACTCAGGTCCATCAATCAGATGAAATGAGTCCAAAGAAATGTATAGAACTGCATCTCAAGTCTAGCACAGTGAACGATGATGAACGTTCATTTTCATCCTTCCTTGCTCCTTAAAAAAGTTACAGAAAATTGCACAGCAACAAAGGGTTTCCATTTCATTTCATAACGAGGAACAATGTGGAAAGCAACCCACCTGTCATTTTACTGAAAGATATGGGAACGCCTGTGGCAACACCCCCAGAAATTCAGCACTTGTTTCTTTTTTTGCTTATAAAACCCCCAAACCAAGCAAAACCTGGGTGAATTCCTTTTACAGTGACCAAATGATTTGATGGCAAAGGGCTGGTAAAACAGAGTTCTGAAAATCTAATAATTAAAATTATTTCATATGCTCCTGAAACCCTAGGTCTTTATGTTACCAAGGAAAGAGTTTTTTCACTCTATAAAGTATAAACATAATTTCATCCTCAGGATTACTTCTGACTAAATATAAATACCTGTGCTCAATTGCCTGGGAAGGTAAACGGGAAGGAATTATGTCAACTGTCCCCGACGGCTCCCCTTCAACCTGTTGTTTGACTTCAACATTAAGTCAGTCTTTAGCCTTTAAGTGGGTGTGTTGCTGCTTCACATTAAGAAGGTATAATTACATTCTGCAGAGCAGTATCAGAGGCAGTGCCCAAACGTTCCTGGCAAAGCCTTTGTATGTAAGCAGAACACGTCGGATCGTCGCTGAATAACCATAATCCAGCCTCCAGCTTTTCGTATGTGCTGTCAGCCATGAAAAGAAAACACTTAAATGTCAAACGACACAACCGGCTACCGGTGTATTTAACAAATGAGTCGCGGGTGTCGGCCCGCCCCGGGAGCGGCGTGGCCGCGGCTGCAGCCGCCCCTCGTCCCGCGGTGGCCGGGCCCCGAGTGCGGCTGCCGTAGCAGCTCCGCCA